>JANKHO010001109.1:0-11922 GCA_027627235.1 Agrocybe chaxingu | reverse complement strand
GAGAAAAAGTGTATCATTAGGCGGTGGTGTCACATTTGATGGTGGATGACTGTAGTACTAGCACCCTGTTGCCTGTTTCTCTTGCCGGGTTTCACCCCAATCGGCGGCGAATATTCACGCGACAACCTCTATTTCATCTGCGGCCTCTCAAACTATGCGACGATAAGAGTGGCCTACGGATTGTTGTCCAAGTCGACAGCGAACTTGAGTGCCAAGTGTTCAAGTCGGATGAGGCGAGGGTGCTACAGCCCCAGTTTCATCGTCTAGCTTATGGTATGTCATTTCACATCGGCGAACGAAGAATGGCGTTGATTCTCTCTACCAGCGGCCTCCTATATACCACTTCTTCGGGCAAAGTTGTCACGAAGGAATGCGATGGGTGCTGAAAGGTACGATCCTCCAGTACTGCATGGGTTTCTGATCGACTCACTGATTGTATGCGCCCTTTCAGTGCCGGTCGTCGATCTACCACCCCTTTCTATCCTCATGCTTGAAGGAACTAACGTCATCGCACTCGGGATACGAGGGAGGGAGGAGACGGGCGTGATTATTCGAACAAGCAAAATGGGCCAACAGGTGCGCGGGGCGGCGAGATCGAAGGCGGACGAAAACGTGGCATGGGACCTCCGATACAGGTGGTGAGCATTATTTATATTCTATGCATGGACACTCGGAAGACTTACCGTCTCATGTCGTAGATTTATCCCCGCTCTCAAACAACGGAAGTATTTTGGTTGAAAATTTCACTCAAGTCGGCACTGCGTTGTCGGCTGAACACGAACAATACGGAGTGAAGTTCGATCGCATATATACGCTTTCCGCACGAAGATTCATCCCGTTGCGGTCGCCTAGGACGTCAGCTCCTATCTTCCTACTCTTTTGGTGTCAGCCTGTACCTTGAGGAACGCTAGTTTTGGGGTAGATCCGAGTCCTTGACGTGCCAATGTCGCTTTTAGTGCCTGTTCAAGGAAACGATTCGACCGCCCCGGTCTCCTCGTTGCCGTTGAGAGTCTTCCAGC
Organism: Agrocybe chaxingu; assembly: GCA_027627235.1. NCBI lineage: Eukaryota > Fungi > Basidiomycota > Agaricomycetes > Agaricales > Agrocybaceae > Agrocybe > Agrocybe chaxingu. The sequence goes on along the minus strand of JANKHO010001109.1, from coordinate 10,903 downwards.
TTTAACACATCGCCCGTGGGAAGGATACAGGAGTAGCGGGATAAAGGCGACAGGGTGTATGTGGATCAGGTCCAACTTTCTCTGTGCTCATCGATTATGATTATCTAACAAAATTTCGTGCTGCAGTCGGTTGCACAGTCCAACGATTCTTTTTCTCCGAGACCGTTCGAGCACCTGTCCTCGTCCATGAAGATGCTCGAATGACTCGCTCTCGTGCTCCTGTATCTGTCAAATCAACCCGTCAGGCGAGGAGGGTGGGCATCGATGGTACTGGCCACATTGAACCTCCAAGTTCGGGGACGGCCGGTGTCGGCGTTGGCATGCCTTCGGCGGCTCGAATGTCAGGAGACAGTTTTTCGAGGATTTACCGTGACCAGACACCCGAGAGCGCAGATGCTATAGAGTCGGGCGATTACGATATTCAAAAGCGTGCCATAGAAATAGGAGAAATTCCCGTACCTTGAGTAGACCTGTCAACGAACGGGCCGCATTGGTCAACGGAGGTGGACATAACATCTGATTCGAACGTACCCTCCTGATGTACGTGCTCTGGATGAAGGACATCAAACCTCACTCAAAACACTCACGCAAGTACGTGGGGCATGAAAGACTTCGATTAGAAAATAGATATGATGTCAGAATAGATCGAATAAAGAAAATCAATCAATGCTCCGTCGAGACGTCGCATCTGAGTGCCTAGGAGTGGTCTTCCTGCTCCCAAAAACCCAATCTCAAAGACAGGGATGGTCTTCCTCTCCCTGAATCTGAAGTGCAAAGGGAATGGTCTTCCTGTTCCCCAAACACTCAAAACTGGAGCAGTGGTCTTCCTTCAGCTCAAAAACTCAAATCCTCAGGAGGTCTTCCTTCCCCACTATCTCAGCGGTGGAATTCCTTCCGCTGTCCTCATCATTCTAGCTCGTTGGTGGTCTTCCTTCCAGCTTGCTCATCTATCTCTTAGTCAATCTCGTAGAAATGTGTCTTATTCTTTCATTAATCCCCCGAACCTTCACTTAGAAGTCAGCCAGGGAGCTCACGAGGGTCCTAACGGACCGCCTCGCCTCGCTACCCACTCCCGACCTTGGGGAGGTGGCTGCTTGTCTTTCGTCGTCGTTGTCCTTGGGTTTTTATACTCGAGGATCCGGATATCCGGAATCTCGTCTTCCGGGTATCTTACTCATCTCGTAGGTACCTGGAATATCCCATTAGGCTCGTCCAACCAATAGAATATCATTTACCTCATGATCTGAGCTCATCGCGACCGTTCTCGCGGTGCCTATCCTCGTTGTACACCATAAATGGTGTTGCGATGTCCATATCTAGACTACGGAATATTAACATCCCGGGAATCTGACTCAGCGTTGTGACCGAAGCCTACTCGAGTGTTCCCGATTGGTCGAATCTCTGCGAAAACACATGAATGCGGCGTTCGAGGCCAACACCATGCGGTAGCGCTCATAGTCACGCGTCACAATTGCCTCAAACGACCGATTATGGTCACATCTCACCGGCACCGAGGATTAAACCTCGTTATCATTGTCTTATCAATGACATAGGAATTTCATTATCGAAAAATTGCATAGTCGTATCAATCCCAGGATATTAGTCTAGACAATGTGGTCCCTCCGCGAACGAGGTTGGGAATCTGATATTGGGTTGATTGAGGGACTCTTCGACTCAGAGTCATACGACCTATCGTCCGAAGGATCTTCGGAGATCAGCCGTGTCGTCTTCATCTCTATCGAGATGGCTTGGCTTGTCTGTCGTTTCCGGAGTATTATAGTCAGTCATCTCAGATATTGGAATAAGGCTTCAACGCACGACTTCGGGGCCCATCCGACTGGAACTCGTGTCAGTCACCGCTATCCTCGGATGGAAGACGGAGAGCGACTTCGAATAATCTTCCTTGAGAGTCTGTCGTGAATTCAATCTAGCGGATCCGCCATATTAGCTTCGCGGTCACCAGAAATCTGGAAGGAAACTTACGCCGAAAGGAGGGAGATAGAGTACACTGCCAGAGGATGATGACAGCAGCGAGGCAATTTGAACGAGATCTAACGTTTCGCGAGGGCAACATAGATTGCGAGAGAAATGACTGATAGGGATATCAACCGCTGCGTTCATCCTAAGAACCAGTGCCAAGATGCCTCACATGTGGGGGATAATACTTGGAACTATGCTAGTTTCAGCAACATCGCCGTGGGGATTTATGAGGACATATACCAAAACCAAGACAATAATCGCTGCAACGCTGGATAGAAAATAGTTCAACGGGCAGTAGCACCAAGCAAGGAAACAGGCATACGAAGTGATGACACCAGTCCCTTGAAAGAAAAGAGACACAACTTCAAACGGCGTGAAGATGGACAACTCACGGATCGTATAAGCGACAAGACGATCGATCATGTTTGCCGTCCTGGGTAAAGCGTAAATATTGGGAAGGAAAGAGCCCCAAGAGTCAAGGTTCCGACTCACTTGGAGAACGACTTCTCGCGATTCATGATCAAAAAGGACGACAGCGCCGCGGCGTTGACCACGTCGATCACGACCCCTACCGCCAATAGAGCGGTAAGGTAATTCTGGAAGCGAACCAGGAACTCAGGGTACGAAGGCATGGTGAGCGCCTCAATGCTGCCGTACGTGCCCGTGATGGCTCGTGCGATGCTGGCGATAGCACACGCGAGCCCGATGAAGCAATAAGGCTTCGGGAGTAGCTTCCACACGCGGAACGCGAAGAAACACTGGATGAACGTTGGCGAGCGGAATAAAGGGCAGAAGTCGCGATGGCGCACCTGCACGATCGCCGTGATGAAACCTCCCAGCATCAGGACCGTGGAGAACCCGGGGTACTGTTCGACCTCCCCCGCGCGACCGTAGAAAATTATGGTGAGGCGGGCTGTATGGGTGCATTCGAGAGCCCTTGGGGGATGTTACATGGACGTGAGAAACAGCCGAGTTAGCGTCGAGGACGACATACCAGAGAATTGGAACCTTAAACAACCAAAGCAGCAATGAGGACAGGCAAATGCCACTTGTAACCGACGCACCATAAACCTGATAACTTTCGAATCATCCGGGTATTGCGAGAAATACGCGTAGCACTGCAAGGTAACGATCCCAAAGAGGAAGGCCGCGCCAAATGATCCAACCTCAATCGCACCGAAGGTATTCTCGATCGCCACAGGGATCATCGTGGAAGGGAAGAAGGGATGGTGGCGGTGGCGTTCTTGGTCCGTTCGAATGAACCGAATATATACCAGAAATCTGTAGAGCCTCGAATTCCCGGTGACCGTGGTACGGAGAACAGAAATCTTGGCCCACCGACAGAGACACCCACGCATTGACCGTGCCTGGCATCGAGATTTCGCTGGCACGCCTTGCTCAGGCTGTGCGAGTGCAGTCGTTACGGGTGGCTCGTCGGTCTTCTTCCATGCTCGGACTTTGTGGTCGTACTACTCGACAGCTGCCACTGCTCTGCGAGGCTGCTTGATGGGAGTGCTCCGTGCTCTGGCTGTACGACTGCCGCCGGAACGGGTCACTTACTTCAAAAACGTCGTTTTCCTGCGCGCCTGGGCCTTTAGAGAGTACCACCCGGCGGCCAAAGGTTGATGGAGGCGCATTCGGGACATAACCTGAACAAAGTTTTGGACGACCAACCCATACTGCAACCTCAAAGATTTGCTGGGTCTTGGAGACCAGTAAATCGAGTCCTTGGAGATGGTCACCGAGCGCGATGGTGAGGTAATGAGAACATTGAGAGGGAGCTATTACTGTGACCTTGGTGTCAATCTGCCGAATAGACGTCTCGAATGAAAGTACGCGACGTACCTTCGAGCACCAAGACACTGTCGGTGGTGACTACAGCCTCCACTCGCGATTTGTTTGCAATGAAAGGGCAGTCCTTCGCCAGGTATTTAGTGTAGACTCCACCGGCGCAGCTGGGTCCAGTGCTCTGCTTCTCAACTTCCTCCGACTTCAACCAATGCTGTCGCTGTTCTTTGTCTAATCTCAGACATACCGCCAGCGAGGTTGATCCTGTGCTTAAATGCAGCTGTTCCGCGTGATGAAACATTTGTGTATCCGATATGGCAAGACATGCCCAGGCTCGGACAGCAGGATCGATGAACGTGTTTTGCCCGACCACAGCCCCTTTGGGGCCCATCGCAGTGAATCGTATGTTAGCGGTGAGTGTGTATGTCGCATGTGCTTCATTCCGAGCAGGGGCAAACTCTGGGAGACAGGGAGGTTCGTAGAAAATGGAAAGAAGAGTTTCCCGAGCTCGGAGCTGGGGAGACGGAGTTTATGAAGGTCGATGGGCTACTGGTTCACCGAGGGAGATTTCGATCGCAATTGAGTTGCTGTCTCTGGAATTATAGTGAGCCACATATTTTCTCCTCGTGGTACTCGCTCAAAGGCCTATATTTTCTGTGATAGGAAGTCGAGGATTGAGCCAAGAACATGATCGGGGAACGTGAAGGCCGAACTGAACGGGAGTCCATTTTCGACGTTGTGTCCGTAACATTGAATCCTCGAGCAGTGCAATTAATTTCAAGTGTCTAGAATACGTGGTGCAAGTCTTGAAGGCTGTTCGATAGTACTTGATGGTATATCAGCGATTATGCCTCCTCATGATTGCCTCTGCAGCCGACTTTGACTTTTGTCACTGCGCTGGCAAGCTGAATGATGGATATACGACGTCGTTGAACGTTTGAACGCCGAATGTGGGCCCGCTTATCGGCATGTCACTTTGTCTACTCGGAGTCGAGCCTCTCATAATAAGCGCTCGTGGGTAAAGCGTGGCTTGGCATCCGGGCTGTGTCTGGTTTGTGTCCAATGCTCTGCCAAAATTCAAGTCAAGATGTTACACTGAATGGCCGAAGCAGGAGTTGAAATCTTCGCACATCCAGCGCATATGGGCGCGGAGCGAGGAGGCGCCATGCGTGCATTCAGATAAGCTCGCAACCTCAAGCAATACTTCAAGACTCCGTAGTTAACAATGTCCTCCAGCATGGTCAAGACCGTCAATATTAAACGCCCTTCATGTACGTCAAAGTTATATGATATTGCATTCTATGTAACGTTATTCTTCAAGAATAGAGTGATATTTAAACAGGCATGTTGGCTTCGAATCAACGAACCCTCTTCCCCTCCACCCAACCTTCATCTCACTGCAAAGGAGAAGCATGATACATGACGAACTCGGTGCCATTTTCTCCGGGGTCGCCTATATAATCGTCTTCACCCTCGCAGTATATTCTCTCCGTCTCGTATGGAGAAAACCGATTCCGCACAGGAACTTCTCTGTCTGCTACATCTTGTTCATGGCCTTCGTCAGCACTTTTTCTTTTGCTCTCGGAGTCGTTTCTCTCGTGATGAGAAAGACGCAAACGGTTATTTATATAAAGGTGGCCCTTTGCAATCCTTTCGGGATGCCAGTTTTGTTGTTTCCACTTGCTTTATGGGGCGCAGACGGTTTCATGGTGAGTTCAACCATAACCAGAAGGCGTATAGCTGCATTTTCCTAACGAACAGTAGATGCACCGATGCATTATCATTTATGGCGGTGTTTCTCGCCCATACAGTGTTCCCCTGTGGTGTCTCCTCTCGCTCCTCTCTGTGTTGCTATTCGGTGAGAACACTCTTTTCTCCATCAATCACGACCCGCATTCTCATACAAAATGCCTACTAGGCGGCGGGTTGGCGTTTCCTCTCGCCATGTTCGCGGTTATTCCTACCAACACTTCTACCGGTGGCAAAATTATCGAATGGGGAGGGAACGTGACCGACTCAGCTATGATCATGTTCTTCATCCTTGCATGCCTGACTGCACTCGTCAACACCACGCTCGCGATGCTGGTGACTCTGCGGTTATGCCTGCATCAGAGGCACACACGCAAGATCCTTGGCAGCGCTTACGGTTCCCCGTACTCGAGGATAATTGCGATCTGCATCGAAGCATGCGCACTGATCGTAATCTGCGACTGCTTGTTCATCGTTCTATTTTTCGTACCCGGAAGGTTGTCCACTATTCCAGAACAGCTGATGGTTCACGTCTCCGTTTGTACTCTTTGCCTTTGAATTCGTTTGTATGCAAGTCTCAACAAAATTTCCTAGGTCATATCTCCCCTCCTGATCATATCGCGAACTGCGCGAGGCAAGGACGCTATCAGCACCCTCCGGCGCGAGCGGACCCTCCGAGATGCTCAAGAGAGACGATCAAGGTTGGAGACCTTGCGCTTCAGCTGTTCGGAGGGGCCATCGGCGGATCAAGTGACCATCGGTGCAAAGGGAGTTGACCGACAAGCGCCGGGCGCCCATACCCCATGACGATGTCTGCCCTTGGGTCAGCGGAGCTCCTAATCGAGAGGAGTGTTAGTAACGCGAAACGTACGGGTGCCTCGACATGGTCATTTTATGGGCCTTTCTTCGTCGGTGTCTTGTTATATTCTCGACGACTTTCTTCTATATACCCCTTTCGAACAGTGGTATCTCTTTCCATGGACTATAGATCTATAATATGAGTAGGATTATGAATTACCAGCAATTAGAATAGACATAGACAATACCTCCAAGACATGACATTAGCAAAAAGTAGTGTTAAGAAGATATTTTCTGTGCGTACTCGGCGGTAGAAGTTCGGCTTGGGTTCAGCTTGACCCTGAGAACTTCCTGCCATATCGAATTGCGTTGATGCTGCCGGTATGCCGAGTGCAGGTCTTCCTTCGTATGCCAGCACGATAAACCTCCAGTGAACATTACCTATTCAGTTTTTTAACACACACTCTCCTCTGCGCTAGTCACTGTCTTCGGCGCCACAACGATCATCGACCGAGGAAGGAGGCAGGGGAAGAGGCTTGTCATGAGCGTTCTCAGGCCTTGTTTCGGCGGGCTTGTCGATCACCAAGATCTCATGGCGGGGGAGGGCTACAGCAAACCACGAGCGGCTGCCGTATCCCACCTACAATGTCTTAGTGCTTGAGGTACGTCGCGTGCTTACTGTCATTTGTCAGTTCATTCTGAATCCGACTAGATAGATGTTCTCAGGACGACAGAAAGACGGAATACGTGTCCGGTTTGGGTATCCTTTCTCGGAATATATCGCCGGCAGAGTCGACGACGGCCAGTCGAGTTGATCTCTGGCTTGCCTGCACAGGCATGCCCGTCGTCGCAACTTGCGACAGCCGCTTGTCATCGATTCCAACCATTGGAGGGATTGTGCATGGCGCCGAGAAGACATAGGCAAGGAGGTTGCTGCGGGGCCATTTTGGAGACAAACTCTTCGACCGCTTTCTCGGTGCTCAGTCGACTTCCCCTGGAGCTTATGCGCAAGATACGGTCGTACGTGGGCTTCTGCAGGCCTCTAGGCACATTTGCTTCCAGTTTACTCCTTTCTCCATGTTTACCATTGACAATCCGAACAGGAGCGCAAACGAATGCCCGCATCTCTCACCCACAATGTGTCGGACTACTCTCCCGCACAGCTGCAGAGCTTTGGCGAGTCAGAGAAGGCCCCGTCTTGCGACTCTTGCCGCATCACTTCCTCCTCGGCATGAAGGACTCTCTTTCATCATCGCACTGGCGGTTTTACGGATTCTGGCGTATTGAATCATGTACCTTGTTCAGGGTGGCTCCGGGAGGACGCGAAGCGTCGTATCGAAGTCTCAGGCTCTCAACGCACTCTAGGCCGATCCCTCAGTTGAGTTCCCTGGTATTTTGATTCATCTCATGACTGCTCGCCATCTTTGAGATGACATAGTGCTCGGATTCAATGCCTAATTAAAAGAAGCTCTATCGATGTCCTTCGACCCCCTAACGCAACCTCTCTTTCTGAGCACTTCATCTCTATAGGTATGTAATTCCCCATGCCAGCACTCCACCTCACATTTCGTCTCTCCGGTTCTTAGTCGTAGTGCGCGGCCCCTTGCGGACCGATATCTAGAACGCCGACTGTCGCTTGATTCGACATCGAACTCCTCGAGCAGCAGAAACACAAGGGCTCGAATTTTGCTTCTGTTTTAACGTCGCTCTCTCGTAGGTCTTGTTGGCCCTGCAGGATACTGATACCGTCCTTCCCCCTCGCGCTACGTGAAATAATCAGGAGCGGTGATATTACCTAGAAAATTCAGTACTCGAGTCAGCACAAACTGCGAGGAAGCGAGAGAGGTGGACCGACCGATATTTGAACCAGCAAGCGCTGTGGAAGCAGGCTAACATACGAGGATTGAAGGAGAAGGATGATGAAGGCGTAATGGCAGACAAGGACAAGTGCGCATGATTCAACGAATATTACCGATATTCTTGAGGAGAGCGAACCGAAACCGCGCCAAGTGCTCCTCTGATGGAAGGTCAGTCCCATGGCCACCAGTGTTGTGAGGATGGTGTTGATGAATGCGGTCAGGCATGCTGGAATAAAGAACACTCTCATTGGCACAACTACCCAGGGCGACTCGTCTGGATCGCCGATAAACACCGGGATGGAAATGACCTTGAAAATGGCTAGAGGAACTGCCAAGCATATACCTAGTGGTATTTCGGTCATGAACAAAGAACTCTCAGCTCGGAGATTAACCTGTCTTACCCAGTAGTAGTATTGAGAGCAGGAAGAGGAGAGCCCACAGGGTAATTCTGTACCCGCGGGAGGCGCCCCGGTATATGATCATGCACCGATACATCTATTCCCCTCTTCAGCATTTTTGGTTGAGAAATTATGAGGATAACCCACCAGGAAACCGTCCGCGCCCCATATGGCAAGTGGAAATAACAGAAATTCGACTCCATCGGGGCGGTATAAGTCCACCGCAAGCACATAGAAGATTAACAGGATCAGGGAAAAGACGCTGACGAGGGCCATGCCCAAGATATAGACGAGAGTGGGTTTCTTTGATCGGATGGGACTCTTGCACATCAGCTGAAGACAATGAAGTGTGAGCAGGAGGACCATGCCACATGCGACCCCAGCCATAGCGTCTGCTACGTCTTCAGTCTGGAAGACGCCGTGGATGAGACCATTTGGGCGTACATTCGACATATCAACAAGCAACTGTTTATATACCGCTCTACTCGATCGACGCAAGAGAAACGCCATCCAAGAGCTCGTCTGTCAGCAATCATGGGCATGACAGCATTTGACGGGCCCAATGAACATTCCGAATGTTTCCGTGTCATGAGCAGGCTTGTCAGTCGGTGCAGGTCCCGTTTCTGAGAGACTCTTGACAATTCTGGAACGCCATGGGCGGTTTCACGCCACGGGCGCTTATTATGTAAAGGCTCCGCGGCCATAGATAAGGCGATAACGAAATGATTACTGGTCACAAGGAGGCAAGATTGTGTTGTGTTGATAAGCGGGCCCACTATTGACGTTTCATGAATCTTGGATGTCCGTAAGCCAAGTATGCTAGCCTGAAACTCCAAGGACCTCCCAGGAATTCTACTCTCCTTCCTCTCAAGAGAAAGTCGATCTGAATGGCTATTCACAAAAGCTAGTCTTCGCACTCCTAGTGCATGAGCTCAGGTTATGATTTAACTTCTGGCGGTAAGGGGTTTCTATTCTGTGTATTCTTGTGTGCTTGTCGGAATGGGATCCAGAAAGAGCTTAAGCCGCTTCAAGACCATGAAAAGGGTGGGCTTGTATGCACACAGGAAAGTTGGGAGTGTCCGAAAAAAAACCTCCACGCTTTGGTGCCGTTGAAACACCTCCAGGTTTTATTCATATCCCTGACCGTGTCAAATTGTCAACGGCGCCACATCATTTGAATTCTCGAGCCCGTCAGAGCCCATCACGTCCACCACTGCTGAAATATGAGCTATTTAATCTCTATCGGCCGACCAACATGGTATTTAAGCCTTCACATATCCAATACAGATCCGTACCACCATGCCTGTTGGACTGGTCCCCCCACAATGTGGCCAACTCGGCTCGATTCTGTCCGGAGTCGCGTACGCGTTTGTCTTCATGCTCACACCTCACTGCATCAGTTTGGTACGGAGAAAACCTATCCCGTTCAGGAACCCTACTCTTTGCTATGTCTTGCTCATGGCACTCGTCAGCACTGCGTCTTTCATTCTTGGGATCGTCGCTCTTGCGCTGAGGGACGACCCAAGAAATTCTTCAGCGACTATCTATCAGCCGTTCAGGTTGGAAATTTTGCTATTTCCACTCGCGTTATGGGGCGCCGATGGTTTCATGGTGAGTTTCAAACCTTTTCGGGATGTTTGTCCCAGAAATACCTGAATTGAGAGTAGATGTATCGGTGCACAATTATCTACCACGGTGTTCGCCCAGCGTACAAAATTGCCCTGTTCTGTGTCCTCCTTTTTCTCTCGTTGTTGTTATTGGGTGAGATAAACCCCTTCTTCCCCGGTCGCTATTTGCTTACCATCAAACGTCTACCAGGTATCGGATTGGTTCTTCCCCTTGCCATCTTCGATATCCTTCCTACCTACATTACAGTCGGGGACACATTCATTGAATGGGGAGGGAACGTGACCGACTCGACGATGATCATGTTCTTCATCCTGGCATCCCTGACAACACTCGTTAACATAACTCTTTCAATGCTGGTGACTGTGCGACTATACCTTCATCAAAGACGCGCCCGGAAGATCCTTGGAAGTGATTACGGTTCGCCCTACTCGAGAATAATCGCAATATGCGTCGAGGCCTGTGCGCTGATAGTCGTCTGCGACTGCGTGTTCATCCTTCTATTTTTCGTAAACTCGTCGGTATCCGTCGCGGCAGAGTATTTGATGGTCCACATATCTGTCAGTCTTTCTATTTCTATTTTCGTCTGATTTATCTTGAATCAATTTCACTAGGTCATATCACCGCTCCTGATCATTTCGCGCAGTGCTCGAGGAAAGGACGCTGTCAGCACCGTCCGGCGGGAGCGAACCCTCCTGAAAGGCG
>JANKHO010001108.1:0-11933 GCA_027627235.1 Agrocybe chaxingu | reverse complement strand
CGGATCTTGGCGGGTTCGGAGACGATGATGGTGCTGGAAGGGTCGAACGACCTGCGGGAGTTGGGGTTGGTGTCGGGGCAAGACAGGAGAGGAAACAGGGGACTCACCGGAGGACTTTCAAAAGGAACAAGCCAATCTATAAGAGGGAATTCGGTGGTAAATGTACTCACGGTTAGCGGACAAGTAGACTCACAGGTCCAGCGCCAACTATGAGCACACTTTGGCCGGGTTTGAAGCCAGAGCGTTTGACGGCGTGCCAGGCGACAGCGAGTGGCTCGATCATGGCCCCTACTTCAACTATTCCGAGTAACTTGGCTTTAATTTTGTCTGCCAAGGCAATGAAGGAGAAACGTACGGGAAATTCCCTTGGGGAGGACATGAACAAGACGCGCTTCGACTGCGATGTACTCGGAAAGCCCTCCACCCCAACCTCCGATTCCCTGGCTTCAGATAAGCTAGTAATTCTACAGAAGTAAAATGAGCGGGGGCTTACGATTCCATTGGTGAGGGGACACACATTGCTCAGATCGTTCGAGCAGCAGTGGCACTCGGGTTTGTGGCATGAAATCATCGGTTCACTGAAATTTCGAAATCCAGGGGCATTAGATGTCGATCGTGCATAGGCACTTTCCGTAGTATTCATAAACTACGCACATTATAACACTTTGGCCTACTTGAAACTTGCTGTCGACGCCCTCTCCAATATCCACTATGGTTCCGGAAAATCTTAGTGAATACTATGAGTGCGTATCAAAACCAAAATCAAGCGATGAGAGACGCACTCATGGCCCAGCGTAATGGGAAGTGTCTCCCCGGAGAGCTCATTCGCCTCAGTCAAGGTTGGAAACTTGGGAATTTGGGTCAAGTATGCGTGAAGGTCGCTCCCGCAAACTGTTGGATTGTGAGTATGCAAGCTTGAAAAGCGAGCTTACTATTGACTACATACTCCCATTCCTTAACCGAAAAGCGGCGTTTGATCATGGTCAGGAAAAAATTGGGACGCTCGTTCCAATCACTAACCAAGAAATCTAGGCTCCGTCACCATTTTAAAGGCTTAGATATCCCACAAGCGACTCGCCTTAACCTTCACTTGGCCCGACTTTGCTTCGGGCTCGGGTATCTGTTCGATGCGGACGTCTCCTGGGCCATAGTATCTTGCTGCCTTCATGATGGGTGAGGGAGACAAAGGAAGGAAGAGTGTGACGTCGGACGTCCCATTCCATTCAGGGTAATATAGCTCCAGCCGACTTAACCGCATGGCGGGTAAAAATATACTGATGAATTAAAGCGTCGAAGAACGCACTTGGGCGCCTTTAACGCGGTGCTCTTAGAAGAAGCCGAGGCCATTCACCCGTGCAATATTCGAAAGTCTTACATTGTCGTACGGTAATTTATTTAACCACAGGCATTTTGGTAAGTCCAGTTAATTAATGGAGTCTCTGGTATCACTTAGTGACTGCGGCCAGTTCCATGAGAGCATGTCATAGACTCATGGCTTCCACAAGCATTCTATCTCCCTAAAGGCATGATTTGCGATTCACGCCACTCTCAAGGCAGGTCTTCATCCATGCTGATGGTGTGTCGTATCTTGAGCGCTCGGAGAAAACCGACGCGTGGACGTGTGCACCAAAATAGGGGCGATAAGTACTTCCACGTGACTAGTGTGGACGAATCCACCCTTTGTCTCTTGCCCAGAGCCAACGACTACGTACTACGTGGAACTGGGAATATACTTTCTCTAACTGGCAGAATCTCTCTTATTAGTTTCGGGCCCGGGAAACTGAAGCCTCAGGATATCGACCTAGAACAGGTGGTGCGATGAACATCTACCGCATACTGGATTCGAAATCTCTCAAATACCTTTGTATCAGCGAACGTGTACGAAGGCGCGTACGAAGACGTGAAGCTGTGAAGACTCAGCTCGTCGAATAGTTGCCGTCGACTGGGAGGAAGACTGTGAGTTAGAGGCGTCACCTCGTCTCATTGAGGCACAAGATGATGGTGGTCTAGATTTTGCTTTCTGATTGATTCGACTGTAAAATGTGTTGATCACGATTCCTTAGCCTACATCTTTAGAAGTCGATGCCTCCAGCAACACCGCAGCTGGATCTTCTGAGATCTCCTTTATCCGACCTATCACAAAGCCATGATATGTTTATAGCCTCGGAACACCTCCTTCCGCATTTTTTGTGATGAGATCATCTAAGAAGTGGAGATGCGGAGGTCATTCCCCAAATGCAGACATTATAAGCCACCGAGCTGACTGGAGCTCTTATAGATTCGCAGCATGCGTTGATTTATAAAGTGGGCGGCCTGACTGTCCGTTCTTGCTTACATCCATCATGCCCAGGTTGCTCACAATTCTCGACGTCGCGTTGTTCGTCCTCGGTGTGTTTTTGGTGAATCGATTTGTCAAGAGGAAGTCGGCACCATTGCCACCTGGCCCGCGAAAACTTCCTCTTCTCGAAAATCTCTTGGATATGCCGACGACCCATGAATGGCTCAAATTCGCGGAGTGGGGTGAAAAATGGGGTTTGTATTTCCCATAGAATTTCAGAGTTCGCTCTTAACTAATTGAGCATGTTGGGGTAGGCGACATCGTCTCGGTATCGGTCCTCGGGCAACCGATAATTATTGTGAACTCAGCAAAAGCCGCCATGGAGATGCTGGACAAGAAGAGTCTTATATACTCTGACAGATCAGAGGTTGTCATGGGCGGCGAGCTCGTCGGATGGAAGGATGCACTTGTTATGCTGCCCTACGGAGAGCGCCTCCGGAAATATCGCAGAATGCTCCATCACGTCGTTGGAACCCCTGCCGCTGTATCCGAGTTCCACCAGGTCGAAGAGAAGGAGACGCGACACTTCTTGAAGCTTGTCCTTGCGGAACCAGACCTTCTGGCGGAGCATATTCGCAGGTGAGTGATGTCCGGCCAGTTCTTCAACGTCAATTCGCCCATCCCGCATCTCATTTCAGGACCGCTGGAGCCATCATTCTTCGTATTGCGTTTGGGTATGACATCCAGGAGAATCACGACCCGTTCGTCAAGCTTGCAGACGAAGCCACAGAGCAGTTCTCGCTCTCGACGGCCCCCGGAGGATTTTTGGTGAACCTCGTACCTCCATGTAAGTGCATGAGAATCACCGTTGCTTTGATTGCTCACTTCCAGTCGCTCAGTGCGTTATTTGCCTTCATGGTTCCCCGGAGCCGGGTTTAAGAAAACGGCAAAATTGTGGTGGGAGACATTGAACGCAATGACCAACAATCCCTATGAGTGGGTGAAGGAGCACATGGTTAGTCTCAATTTCATTTCTTGGGCGTATAATTCACGCGTCATCTTATTGCAGAAAAATGGGACAGCTGAGGTGTCCTTTGTCTCCCGCCTTTTGGAGGCGGAAGGCGCCGACTTGACGCCTGAGCGTGAGCACGAAATCAAATGGTCGGCCGCATCTCTATATTCTGGAGGTGCGGATACGGTAAGCTCATCTGAGTGCCATGGACCTAAGGAAATTAAATAGGAATTTATTCTCATCTCGTTTAGACTGTATCTTCGATTTACGCGTTCTTCCTCGCGATGGTCCTCTTTCCTGAGGTTATGCGAAAGGCGCAGCAGGAGCTGGATGCAGTGGTTGGCCTGGACAGACTACCTACTTTCTCTGACCGCGAACGGTTGCCATACGTGAACGCGCTCACTTCGGAGGTCCTTCGATGGCATACTGTGGCCCCTACTGGTGACTCCTTTTCGTCAAGATTAAGCCCCTCTATTGACACGGAACATGATGCAGCTCCCCACAGTGTCATGGAGGATAACATCCAAAACGGGTATTTGATACCGAAAGGCGCCATAGTCATCCCCAACGTCTGGTCAGATAACTGTTAAAGTTCGATGGTCCCCTGCTGACTCACGCTTTTTTTTGACAGGCAAATGGCGCACGATCCAAAGGTGTACTCGGACCCCTTCACGTTCAAGCCAGAGAGGTTCTTGGGCTCGCACCCAGAACCAGACCCACGCGAAGTGTGTTTTGGATTCGGTAGAAGGTGAGTATCTTGCGTATCGTTTACAGCCTCTAGTCTTCTAACGAATTATTTTAGGATCTGCCCAGGTGAGAAGACACAACTCAGGACGATGACGTTCGAGCTTACGGGTTTCCGTTAATCTAGGTCGCATCTTAGCAGATGCGTCTATCTTCCTGTCATGCGCCATGTCGCTCGCGGTGTTCGATATCAGCAAATCTACAGAGGATCATACGTCTTTCACATCTCCCCACGAGCAGACGACGGGAATCATCAGGTAGGTGCTCGAAAGATTTTTTTCTAGTCGGTTTCTAATGAAGAAACGCGAAATTTACTAGCCATCCCCTGCCCTTCAAATGTGTAATCTCGCCGAGGTCATTGAAAGCAAAGTCGTTGATCATGACTGAAGAGTTATGAAAGCCGAACTGTTTTCTTTGGGCTCTACGCAGCACGCCGGACTACAGTAAGGTATATTTAATTTACCTGTAACTCACAGCATCTCAGTGATACATGCCAGTGTTGATGGCTCTGTGGAACCTCGTCGATAGGGGCAAGGCCTGACAGGCGCCCAACAAACTTGTTTGAAGAACTCCAAGTTGATCCTAGTACGCTAAACGTAACAATGTTGGTTTTCCGATTATTATTACTGGGTAAAAAAAGAATGAAAAAGAAATAAAAAATAGATGAGGAGAGCTTGTGTCCCACCTTCACGGCTGCACAGACAGTCTCAATGGCATCGCCCCAATGCCCTGAATGGGAAATTTTTCTCTCGCGGGCTGTGCGCGCTCTGAGATAGACAAATCAAACTGGGCGTTCACAGGGATTGTCGACAGTAATTCCAGCCCAAAAAATTGTTTTACTTCATGTCATACCTGGTGACTACTACGGCACGTACAGAAATGCCTGTGGCTGTGCCGTGACATTTTGTATGACTCGCGGATCGTCATTCGAGTCAGTCGTCCCAGCTCCCCAGCTTCGTATTTTTCCGATTGACTCAGGATTTTATCAAAAATTTCAGGTCTGGGCTTTCGCGGATGAAAAGGGAAGGCGGAAGAGCCGCCACTCGGCCCCAGCACCCGGGTTTTGACTGAACGCTCATATCCTTCTGGCGTGTGTATCTTATTCGAGCTGCTGAACTGTGGAAGGAGGAAAGGTGCGCAACTAAAAAACGGTGGCCTTGCTTCTGATCCAGAAACCCCTGATGCAAATAATCAGATAGTCTTTTGCAGCGTTTGCCTCATCGGATCCATGAGCTGATGTATCCCTGTTCTTCTGGTCCCGCTCCTTCGCTTGCTTGCCGTCTCGATCCAACAAGAGCCCCGCAGATCTACCGCTCGGTGGCCACAGTTTCCGGCTCCGAAGGAGGCACCGTCGTCTCGAGAGTCGAGACGGTCCCTAGAGTATAAGAATTCTTCACCTCGCCAACAGTCAACTTGTACCTACATTCGTTCATTTCTTGGCCAACATTGTTCCTTCACCAGCGCCCGGCAACAGCAGCATTCAGCATGGGATTCAAAGTCGTCATCGTTGGAGGCAGCATATCAGGGCTTTCCCTCGCCAACATGCTCGAGAAGTTCGATATCGACTATGTTCTCCTCGAGGCGTATGACGGCATCGCGCCCCAACTCGGTGCAAGCATCGGTCTCCTTCCGAGCGGCTTGCGTATTCTGGAGCAACTCGGCTGCTACGAGAGGATTCAGGCGATGGCTGGGGACTGTTACTACCAGCAAGTATGCGTCTATTTAGTGGGATGTTTTGGGCCGATAGGAGCCCAACCACCTTTTCTGAACGACTGGAGCACAGGTACGTGGTCATTTTCACCTCATCGTGCTCGAAGGAGACTAATCACTTCTGCAGAATCGGGTATCCTCAGATCTTCATCGATCGACAAATGCTCCTTCAAGTTCTCTTCGACAAACTCAAGTTCAAGGATCGAGTATTGACCAAGAAACGCGTTACTAGGGTCGACATGGCTGAGGGTCAAGTGAACGTCCATACTGCCGACGGCTCGGTTTACTCTGGAGATGTTGTTGTAGGTGCCGATGGCGTCCACAGCGCGATCAGGGAGGAAATGTGGCGCAATGCCAAGGAATCCAATTCGGGTTTGTTCCAACCCGATGAGGAATCAGGTTCGTTCCCACAAATTTCGTTTCAACCAACAGCCTTGTAACATTCCGTCTACAGGCCTCCAGGCGGTGTCGAAGTGTATCTTCGGCATCTCCAAACGACCGACGGGACTACCTGCGACACCTCTTCAAATTAACGCTTTCTTCAAGGATTGCAACTACATGATCCTTTCCGCCCCTGGCGATCGACTGTACTGGTTTTTGTTCACGGAAATGGACAAGGCATACGGGAAAGACATTCCTAAATTCACCAAAGAGGATGAACGTCGTCTTGCAGAGCAACATTTCGGCGATCGAGTCACCAACTCAACGACCTTCCAGGACATCTACAACAACGGGCTGCACACTACGCTTGTTGCTCTTGAGGATCACGTATTTCCACGCTGGCACTATAGAAGAATCATCATAATTGGCGACGCCGCTCACAAGGTAACACGAATCGAAGGTCTCTGATTCTACAGGTACTAAAATCATCGTTAACAGGTACACCCTATCAGCGCCCAGGGAGGTAACGGTGCGATGGAAAGCGCAGCCGTTCTCGTCAACACCCTGAGACAAAGAATGGGAATCCTTTCTGCGGACGAGAAGCTGAGCGAGGATGATATCGAGTCTATCTTCGCCGACGTTCAAGCAAAGCGCTTCAGTCGCGCCGTGGACGCTGTGAACCAGGGCCGTCGAACCACTGCGGCCTCAATCAAGGATACTCTATTCTCACGACTTTTCGTGGACTGGTTCTTTCCCCGGTTTGGCCAACGCCTAATTTTTCGACTTGTCATCAAGAATACGGAAACTGGGCCTGTGATCGACGGCCTTCCTGTACCGAAGAGGTACGAGGACGCTATTTCACGTCACAAGGCGACGATACCCAAGAGCAACTGGATGATATGGACCTTTGGATCATTTGGAGCAGCAGTTGTCGCCTTGACCATACGTTCAGCCTTGAAATGATGGGTGTGGCCGAGTTATAATAGTAGAGCAGTGCGACTTGTCCACCTCGTATTATTATTATCATCCCACCTACTATATTAAGTCTTGACCGATCTAAACTGTTAATTCCTGAGCAAGGTGTAAGCAAAGTCTAGAGTTGCCGACACTGTTACCCTGCGGCACTTGCGCCACCGCAGATTCAATGTTGAACCTCCTTAGAACGCCATATCGCGGTTCCTGTGTTAGCACTTGCTGATCCGCAGAGGTGAGCGTGATAGATGCGAAGAGAAGAGATAGAAAATAATAAATATGTTCTTGACATCGCTGGCAGTGTCGTCGCGGTCGTCGCTGCGTGGTCCAAGCGCAACTGGTCGTTGCCTTGTTCAGCGCCGATAAGGTCGTGCGACGCCCTTCCCCATTGATAAACTTACACGCCACCATTGATATGCTTCACGGCTCTTCAGTCATGATCAACGACTCTGCTTTTGATGACCTCGGCGTGATGACACATTGGAAAGGAAGGGGATGGCTAGTAAATTTCCCTTTCTTGATCAGAAACGGACTAGAAAAAACCTTTCGAGCACCTACCTGATGATCCCCGTTGTCTGCTCATGGGGAGGCGTGAAAGGTATATCATCCCCGGCAGATTTGCTTATATCAAACACCGCGAGCGACATGGCGCATGACAGGAAGATAGACGCATCTGCTAGGATGCGGCCTAGATGTATCATTAAGGGAGGTCGAATGACGATGTTTGAGTCAAATTTTTTCACCTGGGCAGATCCTAAAATCGTTCATCAGAAACAGAGCCTTTGAATGAGCCCTGGGATGCTTACCTTCTACCGAAGCCAAAACACACTTCGCGTGGGTCTGGCTCTGGATGTGCACCCAAGAATCTCTCTGGCTTGAACGTGAAAGGGTCCGAGTACACCTTCGGGTCGTGCGACATTTGCCTGTCAAAAAAAGCGTGAGTCGGATGGGGACAATTGAATTTAACAGTTGTCTGACCAGACGTTCGGGATGACCAAGGCGCCGTTCGGTATTAAATACCCGTTTTGGATGTTATCCTCCATGACGCGATGGGGGGCCGCTTGGTGTCTCGCGTCAGTAAAAGGGCTTGAGTTTGGCGAGAAGGACTCACCGGTAGGGGCCACAGTATGCCATCGAAGGACCTCCGAAGTAAGCGCGTTCAGATATGGCAAGCGTTCGCGGTCAGAGAAAGTAGGTAGTCTGTTTGGGCCAACCACGGCACCCAACTCCTGCTGCGCTTTTCGCATGACCCCCGGGAAGAGGACCATTGCGAGGAAGAACGCATAAATCGAAGATACGGTCTAGATGAGATCGGAATGGTTTCTGCGACTTGATCGTACTCAAACGAGCTTACCGTATCCGCACCGCCAGAATACAGAGACGCAGCCGACCATTTAATTTCGTGCTCACGCTCAGGCGTCAAGTCGGCCCCTTCTTCCTCCAAAAGGCGGGAGACAAAGGACATCTCGGCAGTCCCATTTCTCTGCGGCGGGAGAGCAGATCAATCAATGCGCTTCTGGAAACAAGAAACGGAAGTATAACTAACTATTTTCTCTTTCACCCAGTCGTGGGGATTGTTGGTCATCGCATTCAATGTCTCCGCCCACAATTTTGCCGTTTTCTTAAACCCGGCTCCGGGGAACCACGAGGGAAGATAGCGCACTGAGCGACTGGGAGTGGGCAATGACCGCAACAGTCATTCCTGAACCACTTACATGGGGGTACGAGGTTCACCAAAAATCCTCCTGGGGCCGTCGAAAGCGAGAATTGCTCTGTGGCTTCGTCTGCAAGCTTGACGAGCGGGTCGTGATTCTCCTCGATGTCATACCCATACGCAATACGAAGGATGATGGCTCCAGCAGTCCTAAAATGAGATGCAGGCTGAGTGAATGATGTCGAAGAACTGATCGGACATCACTCACCTGCGAATATGCTCGGCCAGAAGGTCTGGTTCCGCAAGGACGAGCTTCAAGAAGTGTCGCGTCTCCTTCTCTTCGACCTGGTAAAATTCGGACACAGCGGTAGGGGTTCCAACAACGTGATGGAGCATTCTGCGATAGTTGCGGAAGCGCTCTCCGTAGGGCAGCATAACAAGTGCGTTCTTCCACCCGACGAGCTCGCCGCCCATCACTACCACTGGCCTATCAGAGTATATAGAACTCTTCTTGTCTAGCATCTCCATGGCGGTTTTTGCAGAGTTTACGATGATTATCGGTTGACCGAGGATTGATACCGAGACGATATCGCCTGCGCCAGATTAGTTTAGACTAAACCCAGATATTTCACGAGGAGCGTGCACCCCATTTTTCACCCCATTCCGAGAATTTGAGCCACTCATGGGTTGTCGGCATATCCAAGAGATTTTCGAGAAGAGGGAGCCTTCGCGGGCCCGGCGGCATTAATGGTGCCGACTTCCTCTTGACAAGTCGATTCACCAAGAACACCCCGAGGAAGAGCAACCCGACGTCGAGAATTGTGAGCAGTCTGGCCATGATAGATGCAAACAGGAATGGACGGTCAGATCATGAGTCGCCCGCTTTATAACTGAACGCGTGCCGCGCGAATCTATAAGAGCTCCAGTCGAAGTCAGCTCGGTGAATTAATGTCTGCATTTGGGGAGTGATCTCACCATCTCCAGCTTCTTGGAGATGTTCATCACAGAAAATGCGGGATGTGGTACTCCGGGGAGTGGAGACATATCATGACTGTATGATAGGCCGGACAAAAGGAGATCCCAGAAGGTCCAGTGACTGCAATGTTGGCATTTCTGGGAGGTATCGAATCAGATAAAGCTGCCAAAGAGTAGTCATCAACACCCTCAATAGGAACATAAACTAGAAAACGCACCCAGACCATTACCTTTTGCTTCAACGAGACGAAAACCGCCTCCTCTGGCATGTAGTCCTCCCAACCGACAGGGACGATTCGAGAAGCTGGTTCCAGTTCCATGCACTATAGTTGCTGAGCGCTAAGGGTTGAGCGTTGAACGTTAACGTCGAAGAGTCTAAGACCCTAGGGAGGTGTTCATGGGCAGTATCAACACTGTCACGTGCAACCACCTGTCGCCCCTATCTACGCGTCGCGTCGGCGTTCCTGGAGCGCTCAAGATGTTCTGCCGGCGACAGTCCATCAGCGCGTATAAAGATCTGCCTCCAGACTGCCGTGGACCACGAACTACCACGAATGAATGGAGTTGTAACTTGGAGAAGATAGAGTGCTTCTGGAAGCTACTTATGACTTTACCCATAGACCCATGGGCAGTTACCAAGTGATAAGAAGCTCTCCACGAGATACGCTTACCATGAATACCGTAATAGTTGTGGTAATAGGAATCGTCATATGTTAATGTTACTATTGCTGACAATGCTAGACCCCTGAACACTGTACAGGTGAATGTCCTCAAGTACGCATTCATAAATTCTAAGAAGTCTGCATTAGTAAAAGCACCTGTGTATGTAAGTATCTTCTTCAACTATGTAATTCATTAGAGTGTTGTGGCCGCCCACGCTGACAAATCTTGGAATTATATCTCCCTGAAGGAAATGGCGTGTCCGACATCGCATTCTTCCTTCTTTCTTTCGACTTCCTCCCCATCATGAAGGCAGCAAGATACTATGGCCCAGGAGACGTCCGCATCGAACAGATATCCGAGCCCGAAGCAAAGTCGGGCCAAGTGAAGGTTAAGGCGAGTCGCTAGTGGGATATCTAGCTCTTCAAACCCTGACGAAGCCTAGATTTCTTGGTTCGTCGTTGACTCGAGCATCCGATAAGTATTGTCCTAACCACGATCAAACGGTGCTTTCTGGTTCAGGAATGGGAGTATGTAAACAATTCGCTTTTCAAGTCCGCATGCTCACGATCCAACAGTTTGCGGAAGCGACCTTCACGCATACTTGACCAAAACACCTAAGTTTCCAACCTTGACTGAGGCGAATGAGCTCTCCGGAGAGACACTTCCTATTACTCTGGGCCATGAGCACGTTTCTCATCACTCAATTTCTGGCATAATACACGCTCATCTCGTTCGCGAAGATTTTCAGGCACCATCGTGAATATCGGAGAGGGCGTCAACAGCAAATTTCAAGTCGGACAGAGCGTTGTAGTGTGCGTGATTTGCATCCTCGACATCTAATTCTCCTAACTTTGAGAATTCAGCGAACCGATGATTTCATGCCACAAACCCGAGTGCCACTGCTGCTAGAACGATCTAAGCAATGTGTGTCCCCTCACCAATGGATTCGTGAGACTTCCCCCATTTTTCTTCTGCGCAACTATTAGCTTATGTCTAGCCAGGGAATTGGAGGTTGGGGTGGAGGGCTTTCCGAGTACCTCACAGTCGATGAGCGTCTCGTTCATATCCTACCCAAGGGAATTTCTCGTACGTCTCGCCTTCATTGCCCTTACAGACAAAATTTAAGGCCAGTTGCTCGGAATAGTTGAAGTGGGGGCCATGATCGAGCCACTCGCCGTCGCATGGCACGCCGTAAAACGCTCTAACTTTAAACCCGGACAAAGTGTGCTCATAGTTGGCGCTGGACCTGTGAGTCTATGGCGTCCCAAGTGGAGCATAATTATGCCGCAACTATTTTCGGTGTGCCGCAACNTTTTNNNCCATGTGCNGCAACTTTTTTNGGCTANCTNCNNGNGCCGCAACCTTTTTTGGCTGGTGTCGAGTGCCGCAACTTTTTTGGTTCGTGTTCGAGTGCCGCAACTTTTTATTTTTCATGCCGCAACATTTTGTTTTCGTGCTGCAACATTTTGTTAGGGCCACAACTTTAGTCAAGTGAACGCCGCAACTTTTTTGTGCTGCTCTGTGCCGCAACTTTTGGTTCACTA
>JANKHO010001107.1:0-11937 GCA_027627235.1 Agrocybe chaxingu | reverse complement strand
GTTTAACCGCCGCGGTCGTTGCCGTTGCTCGTAGCGGCATTCGCTCAAGACCACGACGAAGACCCGCGAGTGCAGCTTCTAGTTTCCCATTTCTTCTTGATTTCTTCTAGTGGGTGGCGGAGTTTTGGTCGAGGGTTTCCCGAAACAAAATTAAACGCACTGTTACATAGAAGTTTGAACTAGTGAGAACCCGCCTCCGCCCTCCGGCCTTTATCGCTTCCCGGCATGCGGGTGCTCACTGCTGGTGGCCGCCTCTGGGATCCGTGACATTAGAAGGACGCACTGGACAAAAGGGCGAAAAGACAAAAGGGTAAGAGGATAAAAGGGCGTATTGGAGCCTCTTGGGAATGGGTGCAGTTGTGAGATCAAGGATGCGCGCTTACCGGTGATGGAAGGTCTCGTCGGCGGGTTTTGTGGGACACAGGGGCTCGACAAGTCGAGGGGATTTTTGGTGAAAACGAATTTTAGCAGGACGGCGTATCGGGCCGGAAATTTGGAGTGGAAGCTGCATTTTCGAAAGCATGAACAAGGACTTGCCGACTTCTCTCGGTATTTCTGGACATCGTTCATCAGACTTTCTGCTCGGACAACTGGAACTCTTCTCACTGGCCTGGGAGTCAGCCAGCGGACATGGGAAATAAGTGAAAGTATGTCTGTATCATGTTGTGCTGCGTCGTGCCCTGATACTGATACTCAAATTTAGACGCCCGCTGGCACCTGCCAAAAGCTGCTTGTTGAAATTTGAATTCGGGCGGCCCATCGACCAGGCCTGGGTCCTCGTGAGGATTCGTCCACAAATAGCCTTGGATTGTCGGGGTAAGCGTCGTTATTCTTAGTACAATTCCACTCGCACACCGCAGACGACTCGTTGACAGGGCTACGCTACAAGGGAAGTTGGTATTAGGACGAAGAGATTCGAAGAAAGCCAATTGGCTCTTAGATTCTTTGTCCATTCACTCCATGATCTTTCATTGAGAAGTTCTCTGGACTTCGCCGCCCACTTTACGTCGCCTATTCTGGTATTGGTCGACTGCACGGGATTCTATTGGCCTGGGGCCCGTTTACGGCGTGCGCTAGCACCCCCGTTATTGAAATTCAACATACCTTCGACACAGAATCTAGCACCAATTAGAAGAGGTATTCTAATGCCTATCAGCGCTGGACTCTCTCTGGCACTGTCAACGAATGTGGAGATTGGTCTTCCTGGTCTTCTGGATATCACATTCGCGGTCTCTACGTCTATCCCGACCTCCTGGCGCATCTGACAAACTTCTGGAGGGGGCGTTGTGTGACATTCTCTGGCAGCTGGCTATCCACGCCTTCCCCCGGGGTACCCGTTCGGATTGCGTAGTACTAGTTTGTTATTCGGAAAGGGTGGGAGAGCCTGATTGGTTCTGGGAAGGCTATTTGGATGGGAGGGGATGTCACATCCCTTCACACTCGCTGTCCAAAAACCCGTGGCTCCAGAAGGTCACCACTAAAATTTCATGTTGGATAATCACATCCCGGGACTTGCTTTCCTTGGTCAGTGAATGGATCCTCGTTCTACACGTCACGGTGCGAATACGGTCATGGCAGTTTGGCGACTGAACACACACGCTTGCCTGATTCAGGTCGCCTTTGGAAATTCAGTGACTCTTCTCGAAAGAAGCACTCGTGAGCCCTTTTCTATGGGCATCGTGCTTGTGAGATCTAGGCGAACAAACTCCCAATTAACGTCCAATTTCACAGAAGAACCGTCGCTTCCATACTTGATCTAATCGTAAGAGGAATTCTATTAATTTTTGTTCTATATGTGGCCCGTTATATGAGCGCTATGATATATCTATTCTATGAAAACCTCGGCATCTACTTCTCGACCAGGAAAGCATCCCTATAGCCCATCCTGCTCAACCTTAAGATCGAAAGGGACCATACCTCATGATTCTTGAACCCGGAATCCTTAAGGCCTCTATCTCTACGCCTACCTGGAGCGAGTGGTCGAAATAAGCTAGAGTGAGCGCAATTTTCAAGTTCTAAGGGGGTGACATGTTGGCATCTTATCTTCACAAAACACGCGTCGACCGCGAGGACGACCTTCACGCCCGTCATCGTGCCTCTCGGCCGGAATAGGGATATTCATTGCGCCTCCGATCCCCATTCGCTCGTTGAAGGATTTACATAAACGCGACAGTTGCTTCTCGTCCCCGCTTTTCGACACCCTTCGACTTCGCAAGAGAAGAAAGCCGCGGTGTGGCCAATCTCAAGTAGCCAAGGTGGGTATTAATACGCCCACTTATTGTGAAGCCAATCCAACTCCCTTCTATCGCCATTAAAGACGTCGGTGTCAATTAAGTATACTATGATAGATACAGCAGAGTGTCTCAGTGCCGGTGCGCGTGTACGTTATGTTTGCGCCATGTGTCGAGTCAGAAGGTTGGGGCTGGATGGCGTGCTTTGTTGGGCATGGATGTGGACGTCTTCCGGAATAGGTTTCTGGCTGCTCAGCGCTTCCAAGGTAAACGCTCTGGGCCTTCGACCTGGTAATTCGCAGGATGTCTGACAGTATGGCGGTGTCAATAGAGATTGTATACGATTCCAGATAAATCTAAACTGGATCATCAACACATCAAGAACGCTGACTTTGGCCGGCGGCCTGGTAGGCGTAGATGCGGGAAGAAGCTGATTTTGCTGACGGCGCACAGGTGGGTTTTGATGTCAAGACGGAACGACTGGCGCACTTACAGTGGCGCGTTCATATAATGATATCATCATTACTTGGACGTAGACCGTCAAAGACGTCAAATAGGGCCTACTTTTCACGGATACGAATGCAGATATTTTTGCACTCTCGTGCGGTGGGTATTTTGGATTCTGAATGCCAGGATTCTGTCAGCTCCTTCCAAGCTTCCAAGGTATTTTTTGACGCCACAGCACGGCCGTAGCCGGCTGGCCATTCCCAGTTAGAAATACCTGCCGTAACGAGCATCCTTGAAAGGCTCCTTTGCGGCCCGGCCTACCTAAGCCCATGGCATAAAGTGGCAACTTATTTTCACCATCGATTTGATCCCGCGGCTTGTCGAAGAAACTGCTTTTCAAGCATTGCCTACAGTACGCTCGGCGGTACGAGTCTGGATCCAGTCGGGGCCCTGCTCGGTCATTACCCTTGACTCACGAACACAAATTTGAATAGGTGGGATCTCAGGGAGGCTTCGGCGGCGGAGCAGTGGGGCCAATGTCAAGCGAGGCGATCTGTAAATGGGTATTTACTGGACAGATTAGACTTTCTCGCACGCACGACTTGTTCCCTTTGGGAATGGGGACGTTTCGCTGACGGTGATTGTTCCATCGCAACTCAAGTACACGCACGTCACGTCCTGAGCATATTTCACCCGTCCAGCTGACTTACCACCGTACCTGGAACCTTCTGGCAGGCGCACGAGAAGAGGTGTATTACCCCTTCTAGTCGACAGTCAACAAATGCGATAACATTCTCGCCTCCTCGTGGGATGTGTTCTCGGGCACCTGCGTTTTCTACATAGCCCGCGCTCGAGTGTCGCTCCTCAATTCTTTCCTTCTAAGGCATATTTCCATTGGTGAGCACACTAAGCTTGGCGGCACTGACGCAATTCTCATCGCTAACGCTTCCCAAGAACCTTTCATATATAGGCCCACACATGTCCGTTAAACTCGATGAATCGGAGATCCGGGACGAAAATGATTGTCAATTGGCATGAGGATGAAGTACGAAGGCTGTTTACGCCTCATGTACAGTCTCATAAAAATAAAAGTAAATCTTTCGTTCGTTCTTCGCGGACGTTTGATGCTGAGCGCCCCCGGCGCTCAAGTCGATGCGCCACACTGCATCACGGTCACATGCTCACGGATAGTTCCTAATTGGTCACTGGCAATCTCACGGGCGTTCACACATGTAGGAATCTGGTATGTCACCGAGTACGTTAGCGCTGCATGCGAGTGTTCTCACTAGGCGAGGATGAAGCGTGCACGCTTTCTCACTAAGGCAAGTCATCGCCGAGGGAAGATTGATGACGCTCCTAGGCCTCCACGGCATGGTATTGGGCATGTATGTGTCAGCTGCCAGGATCAGCCAACATCTGTTGAATCAGTCAAGGAGAGTTCAAATTAGCTAGAGCATGCTTAGATTAAAGATAACACCTGGAGCTCCTTGGAGAAGCGGTCTATTCCGCAGAGCCGAGAATGCTTATTGGGTTGATGATAGAAATGGATGAAGACGCTGATATCTGACTGCTAAATTCCCCATCACTCCCGGTATTTGTACACTTATCTGATTTCTATGGAGCTCAATCACGACAAGAGGGTAACACAATCAGATAACTGCTATGGACGTTTCTGGTAATTGCAGATTTTCGACTACACGGTTGATAGGGCTTTCAACTTGCAGAAAAATAAAATGAAGAATTTCGAGCCCCTTGTCGACGATGATTGCTCCCAGCCACCCGGTTGTCGAGGCAGGAAGTGTGGAAGGAAGCGCAAGCATCAGTAAATTATGTACAAAGAATTATGTTATCGGTTACTTGGCTTCTGGGGTGGATTGCCGTCCGGACCAAAGGGATTGGTTTTCCGCCGCTTTGCGCAGATACTTCCGTCTAAGTAACATGAGCGTAATCGAGATTCGAGGATAATCTCCTCCGCACCTTAATTCTTTAATCCTGTCCTGCGATCACCGGATGTGTAATGTTGGCATGCGGAAGGCGCCAAGGGAGTGGATTCCGCGCCTCGACTCTCAATCCGAAGGCGAATGCCGACGGCTGCGCACGCCATGTCGAGCGCTCTGAGCCAGTGAAGCTTGAGGGCCCGAGATGCATTGAGGAAACGGAAAGGCCTTATAATTCAAGACATAGGCTTGTGCTTCATCAACGCAACTCAGAAAAAAGACCCAACACTCTGGACAAATTAATCGATTAAGAGGTCGAAGTCCATCCCATCCAGGGAAGTGCATTTTGGGAACGGAATATGCCTCCCTGCTCGACTTGCAAGCATTCTGCACGGATCATCGGAAGGCAATATAGCTTTTATTATCCTCTGGGTTCTAGCCTATTGCACAGAGGAATGAAGATGGCTACCTTCACCATTTGTGTGATCACTCCGATGGAGATTCATCAGGGCAGTCATATTTCAAGCAAAGGCGCATGGTCTGGTGGATGCTAGCAGGAGTTCTTCTAGAACACGTCGGAGGGCTGTCAGATTATTGGTCACAAGCCGATACGCGATTGTGGATGAGTGGGGCGAGATAGGACAAGATGGTCGGGCACAAGCTTGATTTCGTACCGATAGATACTAGGCAGCCGATAGGTCCATTGAGCGAAAAGGGAGAAGACGAAGATGGTGGGGTTTATGCTGTCAAAGCCCTTTGTTAACGGATAATCATTTCATCAGAAGGAGGTGGCGTCAAGGATCGTGGGCGTTTACGGTCCGGGTGGTGTCAATTATGCTGGCTATAGCTCGAGCACCCATGAGTCAATTATAATTCTGCGTTACGAATTTATTCCAGAGTTTCTGGGATTTTCTCTGTTTTGTGTTGTTGGTTGGTGAAAAGGTTCGGGAGAGAGCATACATGTGTGGCGAAATAGGTGCGATTCGGCAAAATCCGGGGGTTTAAGCAGCGAAATACTGACTTAGGCATCGAGCCTATCGAGATCGCGGTGCGTCGCATGTTGATCGTGATACGAGGAGACAAGGTACATCTTGGGCAGTTTCGCTGGCCTTGAACTCGCAAGAAGTCCTGATGGTCGTGGTGAGTGTTTACCAAGTACGCGAATAACGTGAAAGGCCTAACAGGAGTAGTGCAGCTTTTTTCAGGTGGAGGATTCGACGATCTCGCGATGTTTAGCGGGTGCGTACTCTATCTCCGAATTGGGGGTGGAGGCGAGTTGCCTACACACCGCCACCTCGAATTAGATTCGAAACTGGCGACAAGCGAGTGGTTTCTTCCAGGCAGGTTGTCGAGCAGCGTGAAGGTATCGAGGACGATCGAGGTATCAACTGACAACTGGGAGCATCGCAGTGCCAGAAAAGGGCAAACCAGGAACATTGACACGTTTCTTTCGCACCGGCTCGCACCTTTCATCAGCCCTGAGACCCAAGGTTTTCTAAAACTCTAATAGGCCACAATATTTGCAAGTCCTTATTCGAGGGAATGTCGTAAGGACAACAGCCCCATCAGTCTTTGATTCCTTCCCTTCTGAATCCTGTGAAAGTTCGTGACGGGCCCGGCGATTCAGTTAAAGGACAAGTCCTATTTCTATGTCATAACCATACAGCACGCCTCCCCTCCCTACTTCCGGCCCACCATGCAACGTGCCACCATCACAGGCCTTCGTATCAGGTCCCCCGCCGACGCTCGCGTCATCTTCCACTCCGTATTCCTCAATATCTTGCCCATGGTCACCCGGCGGCTCGACACCGAGGAGAGGAGCCTAATATCGACGGGATCTGTCTATGTCTGGGAGGAAAGAGGCCCGCACGCCGAACTCACTGGCGTAAGTTCGGTATCCGGCGCTAATTCATCGCTGCTCACGGCCATCTAGGTGGGAATCGAACGATGGACAGACGGTGATTGTGATACGTCCTCCAGATTGTTCTGATTCTAACCGCCAACGTGCAGGTATTCGATGGGGACCTTCGAGAGTACGAGAGGTATGTTGTAGCGTTGCCACCGGCAGTGTGGCACAGCGTCTGATTGCCATCGCTTCCAGGGCTTCTTATTCTACCATGAAAAGCCGTCCTCACAACAACTATACGGCGAGAGCATGTAGGCTTGACATCACCAATCGCTGCTCGTCATACTAAACGGGCCCCTCCACCTTTCTCGGACAGGTTGCCCGGCTACGATCCAACCCGTTCTGGGCTAATCAAGCAGACATATACGGTCTACGTCGACACCCCGAGAGGTCAACGGAAATGGCATCTGAGTATGTGCTTCGCAGTGTAGTGTCAAGGCGTTTGTTTAACGTCTGTGGCAGTTGCCTATTTCACAGAAGACACAATTAGTCGGTTGCGATCTATTGACGACATTCCCCAGCTGGCGTCGCTTGCTGTCCCCCCGGGTCGATACAAGAGCGCTCGTTCTGCAAAGGGCCGGCCAGATCATATATTCAATCCTGACTCCGAGAGCCCAGTCTTCTCGCGCTTAGAGTATGTGCCGTACGCGCCGCAAACATCGCCACCACCACCTCCGGCTCAAACTCGAGCCCCTCTTCAAGAACAACACCCGTGCCCATCACACTCACATTCACAGTCGCCGGTATCACCCATATCACCCGTAGAGCACCCGATTTCGGTTCCCCATGCTCCTGGTCCTGCCAGTTCAACATCGTCCTCGGTATCAGACGATAGCCGCAAAAACCTGGTCCCTCTGTGCTACCTACAAGATAACCCACCGCCCCGACGGCACCCGACAGACGAGAAGGTGCTGATGCTTTTGACGTCTCGATGTTTCCACGACAAGCAGCGGTCATTGCTCTCACCCAGCCCACTTCCACGACCTCAATACTAGGGTCCCGCATCCAGCACATCATCGTTTTTCTCTTTTGTTTCAGCTATCCTTCAGCTATCGCTATCATATGTACTTACTATTGTAGTTCAACTGGGAGGAACAATAATTAACCACCATCATAGCTTCTCTTCTTTTCCTGTGTAGATAAGTAAAGGGATCTCGCTTGCAGATTTTTGCGCCTCTTAGTGCATTTGTACCACCACCGCATCTGTACTATACCAATGGGGGCTGGGACATCCAAACGGAATTTTAACCACTGTTCTACCCTCTTTGGTTCGGTCGAAACTTGAAACCCGCCATCTGCGGAATGGTATAGAATGCAGGTGGTTTCCTGACGGCTCCCTCGCTGATACCCGCGACACCGATGCCCTACAGGCAAAGCCCAAGGCCAAACGCGAAAGGGCGAAAGAAAAGCCCACCAATCAGTGCGACGGTCGGCTGCAGTGTGTGTGAGCGATTACTCAGGACATCTCAGAAAAGGAACAACACCCACGGAAAACGAAGAATCCAGGAAGTTGGCGGATATTGGGATACAAATTATCGTCGATTGATTGGCATTTATCCGTCTTGTCGTTTAGGTGGGCACTCCAAGGATCCGTACCCCGCCTGGGTGGGGGGCTGAGTGAGGGCCGAGGCGAGCTCGTCGGTTCCGGAGGCACACAGTCGGTGCGGACCGAAAATAATAAATTCTGCTTAGCGATACTGGAGGGCCGCTCTCCGTCAACACCTGCGCGGTTTGCTGGGTATTACCAGCCTAGGCAGAGGGTAGGGTTGGGTGAGAATAGATCTGTATTTCGCGCACAGGAGTGGAGGTCAAACAGACCTTCTTTTCGCACGTCGCGGTGCTTTCGAAGGGGTGAAAGCCTGAAGCTTCAAGGGACACCAACAACATCGCATTTCTTGACGTGAGTATGCGAATGCGCCACTCCATACGAACCACAGCAAATGCCGGCGGTAGATACGAGCCTACCGGCGCTCTGGGCGGCTTTGCACGTCAGGCCGCGGGTTCTCGCGACATATGACCATAAAGAAGGACGGCAAGACGAAGATAACACGCCTTGTTGTCATTGCGAAGAGCGGCGTGAAGAACGGCGCTGAGAAACAATCATTCAGTCAGGTCTGTTTTTGTGTGCTCGTCAATTCAGAGTTATCACCTTTGAGTGCTCCGATCACTGGGCAGAGTTGGTGGCAGAGCCGAAGTGTCCCCATCCCGTCGCATTCATCAGGTATGTGGTCAGTGGCGACGGAAGGTGACAAGCAAGGGAAAATGTCGTATCCTCAGGACTCTTCACAGCGGTCCGAGAGCGATTCAAGGGATTCCAGGGTCGCATAACATGCCTGAACGGAGTGGAGTCCCGTTGAGAATCATTGGAGATCCAATGTGTGAATAAGGATGCTGGCCTCCCGTTCGACAAGCGCTTCGGGCAATCCCTCGGCTTTGGGCGCTGTGTCTCTGACGGCTACCTTCAACTCCGTCAACCCGTACAAGGCCAAGTTCCTGGTCCGCGAACTGGAGGGCTCACCCCCTCTGCCGTCAGGTGGATGTACGAGAAGGGCATGTCCTTTCTAATCTGGCTGGACAGGGATTAGCTGGCATAAATGTTGATGAAATGAGGAGAAAGGGACACTAAACCTGTTCGACAGCGGGCTGTACGTCGGGCCACGGAGGATTTGAAAGTGCGATTGAAATTACCTGTGGACGTCCGAAAGCTCGCAGCTGAGTTGAGGGCGGCAGGGGCCAGAAGAACAATCAAGCGGGTTCACTGTTCACGGAATTGTTGGTATTGGAGCAAAGAACATCGGTCTCATAAACTCCGAGCCTCAGCGATGAAAATATCTTGATAGCTGCTAGACGAATTTCATCATCGAAAAGTCCTGGAAGGCAGAGCTGCTTTCAAAATAATAAATAATGCGGGTGCATCAATACTACAGGCTACTTAGCAAAGGAAGCGCGCCATGTCCGAGACTACTTTTCCGGCCCACTTAGCTGACCGGCGACAGGCTTCTAGTCGCTCTTTGAGTGCACCGCCGTGGCCAGCAGCGTGCTCGGAAGTGGTTGGTCTCCTACGGTATAGAGCAGGGAAATGGAACCCGCGATCAGCAAGAGAATGACGATCACGGTGCCGGTTAGAAGAACAAATGGTCTTCCATGCGAAGATCAGTCAAGGTTTAATCTTGCGTGTAGCACCAATCAGTTTACGCACCCGCTAACATCTTTTCGCTCGCAACTCTCTCCGGCCCAGTATTCCGTCTTGACTTTGGTACCCTCGCCGGTCTTCGTGGGTGTGCAAGTGCACACGAAGCATGTTCGTCCAGCCTTGGTCGCTCCAACACACTGCCCACGTCCTGAGCAAGAAGTTGTTCCGTTGTTGCAATCGTCTTCGGTCTTGAAGCAGGTTGAAATAGCACCGATGGGCTCCTGAGGAGGCGGAACTGTGGACGGAAGGGGTTGTTGCGTCTGTTGTGGATCTTGCCGTCGGTACAAAGAAGTAGACGAGGGCGAGGCGTAGGTAAGGATGGCTAGGTTGTACCGGTCGTCTTCTGCGAGCTGTTCCAGGAATTCTCGAAGTTTTGTCGCGACTTCGACGTATTCGTCGCTTGATGCGCCGAGTCCCTTCCGGATTTCGTGGAGCTTCGAGAGTTCGATAGCGGCGAAAGAGGGTTCCTCAGAATAGCTGAAGAATGAGTGGAGCTCTTCCACATCGTTAAATTCTCCGAACTGCGTGGAAGGGAATAGGGAGGCGAATGAATGACTTGCACGGTGGAGATAACTCGAAATGACAGAGTGCAGGGAGAATATTGGCGTTGATGGAGGTGTCTCCAGAGTAAATGCGGGTTGCAAAAAAGATGGTAGAACAGCTGTGAGTTCGTTGTCAGCTAATTCGAATCTGAGGATGTCTGAAACAGACCTTTGGCATCAACCTCCTCCACTGTCAAAAGCAGTACATTCTTTGGGCCTTTTCCAACAAACAAGTCTTCGTCCTGGCCGAGGTTCGACGCATCCCGCAATGGCTCGAAAACCTCGAGGCCAAGATGACGCGAGAGCGCAGCACTGGCGTCCTCTGGTGACAATGACGAGTGCAGAGCATACGGTACCGGAGACAGATAGACGTTGACTGCCTGAGCCGCCTGTGCAGCCGCGGCGAGCAGCAAACAGAGCGTCGTGCGAGCGAGCATGGTGTGAGATTGCTGTCGACGTTGCCGTCGATGTCGAGGAAACAAGTGTTATTTATGTCTGTTTGTCTGCGGCTTCTGTCGCCCAAATCATCGGGACGCGTCCGAGTGGTGACTCTAGCCTTTGGCCCTTTCTTTTGTACCATTATGCAGTCCGTCCTCCAGCGCTGCAAGACACTCATTCTCCCATTTAACTGGTAACGTTGGAACCTCAGCAGCTTCACCCGTTGCGAGCATCTCACTCTGTCGCAGCGCTTTCAGTGCGGAGGCGCCAGTGCATCCAGAGCTATGTCTCCCCAAGCCACCGAAGCCGCC
The DNA here is from genome assembly GCA_027627235.1 of Agrocybe chaxingu. Lineage (NCBI taxonomy): Eukaryota > Fungi > Basidiomycota > Agaricomycetes > Agaricales > Agrocybaceae > Agrocybe > Agrocybe chaxingu. Next base: position 932 of record JANKHO010001107.1, on the reverse strand, counting down.
TCCAGACCTGCCGCTTGAGATCTGGTGGGAAATCTTTCAGTTTGCCACGTACATCCACCACTTTGCCACCGTCAAGCCGATGGATCCTTTCACACCGTGTCGCACGACGACGAACGCGATGGGCGTGAACACGCCCGACATGGCGATGAAGACAAAACTTTCTTTAGTGCTCGTGTCTAAGTCCTGGAGGAAGGTCGGAATCCGACTGCTGTATCAGCATCTTGTCATCCGAAGTCCGGCACGGGCGAATGCCCTGTTGCAAGTACTGGAGAGCAGCAAGACGCCGCCCATTGAACGATCAGATCCGGTGCAACTTGACACACTACCAGCGGGACGGACGTTAGGTTACGGCGAGTGGACACGACATGTTGAGATACTTACTCACGCGCGTGGTTCCCGACACATTAGGTTTCTGCAGACCATCTTCCAGATCCTACGCAATTGTGTCAATCTGCAGATGCTGAGTGGACGATGGATGCACCGCTTACCCATTGAATTTCTGAACGGCGTGGCTGGAATGTTAGGTCCGAGATTATCGGAGCTGTACTGGAACGAGAGAACAAGCAAGCCGGATTTCGTCGATACGTTGGCTTCGCCCGAGTTCCTAGGCGCCTTCCGCTCTCTACGCGTGCTTGACTTGCGGCACTGGGTAGGCAAAGAACTTGATTCACGATCTCCAGACGCCGAGCGACCAGAGCTACCCTTTGTCCAAGACCTCATTCTTTCAACACACCCACGCAGCCTGCAAACTGCCACAATCCTTAAACTTCCTCGTCTATCTAAATTAACACTCCGCAATCCAGCCTATAAGGCAGGCATCACTGAAGAGCTGCTCAAAGCCTTTCTCAAAGCCCATGGCGCTTCTCTTTCCTCAATAGACCTGAGCCATCCTTTGACGGAACTCGAAGTCGACGTCGACTACCATGCGACCC
>JANKHO010001106.1:0-11956 GCA_027627235.1 Agrocybe chaxingu | reverse complement strand
TGTAATTTAAGATTGCAATTTGAGCGTTGATTTTATGCGCCAATGCCCGCAGTGATACAGGATTTGACTGTCTCAAAAAGCAGGGGCTGCATCTCAGGATCTGGCCACCGAGCCCAAATTAGCTTGTCGATCTCCTCTGCAGTCAGGAGTTTGTGGGTGTTGTCAAAGAAAATGAGAAGATGCATGTGAGGAAGACCTTGCTTTGGAATTTAATGGTATAAACATGAGCAACAATGTGGCCGAGTACCCCATTCTTGAGGATGTCATGCATGACAGCTTCCTTCTTCATGTAGAAAACTCAGGCAACCAGATCAGGTCAGCCATAGGCTGTTTCACCAGGTCAAAGTTCGCAGGTGATTTCATCCCAGTGTGGATTGCAGGTCATGGTGAGAAATACATCAACCTTCTTGAAGTATTGAGCAATGGCCATTGAGTCCTGGAAATGCTGGTGCATGTCACACGGACCTCTGAATATGATGAGGGTAAAACCACACAACGGCCAAGTTCATTGAGGTCAACATTTCCATCACTGTCATTCAAGGCATCTTCCAGCCCACTACCAACATGACATCAGAATAAGTTCTGGTGTTGCTGGATGTATCTAAGCTTATTCTGGTCAATGCATGCATACATGTCCACCATGTAACGTTGGAGGAGCCAGCTGCCATGCAGAAGGCACAAGAATTCCTGACATCTATCATGGAGGCAATAAGCAGTGTAGCTTTTGAGAGTCACCTGCTTGTGACGTGGGCAACGGCCTCGTGGGTCTTGGATTTGCAGATCAGGGTGCCATCCTTTGTCGCCCCATGGAAACAGGAGAACGTACTGTAGCAGTGCATATGCTGGGTGCAATTTGCTGATTTGCTGAAGCCCTCCACCCCAGTTGTGAAGGATGATGTCACACGAGTTGGCCTCTGACTGATCACCAGGAAGAATGACTGCCACTTCATCAGCAGTTGGCAGATTGTATTGTCAATGATCAGTACCAGGAGCCACATGGAGCTGGATGCAGATGTCATCCATTTGCTGGTTGTGCAAGATCTCATATGCATGCAGGAAGACAGGCGCATATTGGTGGTATTGTTGAATGACATCCTGGAGGGTGCTCATGGTGTCTGCATGCAGCTCACCAGTAGTTGCCAGACTGATGCATCAATTTTGGTCAACTGACCATAGGTAAAACTGCATCACAACGGTCAGCTGGCCTTTTGGGCAATTTACCGTCACGGTCATTTTTACCCTTTGGCCAGTTGACCGTCAGGCGGTTCTTCACAATCCTGGGCTGCTCTGGACTGCGCGCCAGTGCTGCTCACCGTGGACGACGACGACGAGCAGTGCTCGTCGTCGTCGTCAGGGTCATCCAAAAAGAGAAAAAATGCGGAAAATTAAAATAAAATCTCAGAAAATAAAATAAAATAAAATCCAAATGATATATATCTATCTGCTTATGTGATACTGTTCTTAAACCAGAAATATTGAATTGGTGGCAGTGTCATGTCTCTGGCCCCTATTTAAGAGATGTTGGGGATGCGTTGAATGTTGTTCTTATGCAAGGTGTCATTTGTCAATGTCATCATCAATGTTGTCGGCGATGGCGTCGCTGTCTTCTATATCTTCATTATCGTCGAGGTTGTCATTGAGCATTTCCTCGTCGTCAAAGACCTCATCGTTATCGTCATCGTTGTCGTCGTTGGACCCCTCATCTTCGAGCCCATCTTTGCCATCATCGCTTTCGTCCTTGCCATCGTCTTCCTCTTCGCTTCTGTTGTCTCCGTCTCTATCGTCTCTGTTTGGAATACCGTCCTCATCGTCCTCGTCGATTGCATGCAGCCCATCCCCCACCACGTCTTCGTGACCATCTACCACCTCCTTCGTAACGTCTAGCTTGTTGGCATTCTTCCTTGGCCCCGCTTCGTTGTCGGCTCCCATGACAATGTTCGTTTCGGATTTGCGGTTGCTTGTGGTTTCAGCTGTACATGCGTGATTGGGCGATTGTTTCAGTGGTGTCTTCCAGATCTCCTGGAACTTAGCATGCAGACGCTGTTGGATGCCAGCTTGCTCCGTGGCATAGGCCACGAGGCCTTCTGATAACGCTGGGTCTTCGATACGTCGAGCCACTGCCTTTGTCGTCCACCAGCGAGCTCGCCAGTCCAAGAAGGCGAGTGCGCGGCCCATCTCCTCGCGCAGCAAGGCAACCTCCTCTGTTGCTCGCATTGCTCGTGCCCGACTTCGCGCCCATTCGGAAAGCAACAAATCGTTGTCAGATGCAGCCTTCTTGTCCTCCTTGTCCCCTTGCTGTGAGGTAGTCCAGATCCATGACAGTGTCCGACGAGTTTCACCAGTGCCAGCACGGCGATCACGTTTCTCGGGTTGAAGGTCGGTGCCGGATGGAGCCGGAGATTGGGCAGCCACGGCATCGTCTTCTAGAGTACCTCTCCTTCCTGGACCTGACTTGATGCGTTCCGGGTCTTGGTAAGAACAAACGTCAGCGTCCTTCAGGACCTGCAAAGTCTTCTCCCACTCCCCTGGGCCCGACAGTGCAAGTTTGGCAGCACGAGCGATGCCATACTTTGCTGCTTGGTGCTGAGCACGTTCTTGAATTCGATCTATTACAGCTCGTGAACGAGTTCCTCCTCGTTGGCCGCGAATGTTTTTGTTCTTGAAAGCCACCATTCTGGACTTGATGCGCAGGACATGCCGAATGTTTTCGAGGGCATCAAAACATTGAGCCGTCCGGAGACGCTCTTCACAGTCCAGGAGGTCACCTAAACAGGAGGACTGGCAGCGATTTTCAGGGACTGCCGAAGGAAGCCATAGTTGGGCATCTTCAGGACGATCCACGACGCCAACGGTGGCTATACTGGCATCCTCGAGGTCCGTTTGAACCTGCAGGAGGCCCAGCATATAAATCGCTTGCAACTTCTTCCAGTTTCGAATCCGAGTTCGCAACGCATTCCTTTGTTGTGTTATAGAAGCTCCGCGGCTGTCTGACGCCTTGGCCTCCCCTTTGACTAGTCGGCGCAGACGAAGCCTAGCAAGCTATGAGTAATGGCGCATAAACAAGAAAACAGATAACACATGTACTGAGTCTCCTCGATGTCCAAACCCATGACAAGAAATTGTGAAGGCGCCGTCTCGTGCAAGGGCACCCAACCCTTCAATACCGACTGCGCTTCCTTCGCTGCAAGCTCCTTGCGAACACAAGCCTCTGAAAGGTCTTTATAAATAGTTAGCCAATTCTGGCATCATGTTCAAGGAATGAAAAGCAGCTTACAGGCATCTTTAATGTGGTAGGGATTTCTTGAAGATTTGGGATAAGGCTCCTCCTCCCACTTCTTGCAAATAGCCTCCCACTTTACAACAAGGTCCGCCGTAATCGAGGTGGTAAGTCCACGATGTCCTTCAACCTGGATATTGCGGTCGCGGACGGCTCTCCCAAAACGACGGTATAGCGAATCACCTAAGCAAATAGGTTAGATTAATGGCGACGAGAATGAACATATAAACACACACCAATGCCAATATATTTTAACCAATTCCAAAAATCACAGTGTTCGTTAATCATATCAAGGTGAGAGCCTGGACCTTGAGTCTTGGTAGAGTTAGCTAATCCATTGAGGGCCGACCAGATTCGCTCAGGCATTCGCAGTCAGTCATCCCCAACCCAAGGCAGTAGTTGCACGAGAACTGCTCGTGTCTGGCTCGCTCGTGCCCAGGCTCGTGCAGCTTTGGAATCTGCGGCCGCATCTTTAGTTGAGCCTTTGGCTTTATCTCGTCGGGCCAGCTGATGCAGATGCGTTTGGCGAGATTCTTGAACCACTGACATGCAATGTCGTAGCTGATGATGACGAGAAGGAGGTCAGAGGTTGATATTGCTGAGCTGAACGTATAATCCATGTTTGCATACCTAGAGGTGTACAGGGTTAACACGTCGGCATATCATGGAGAAAGAAGCAATGTCGACGCACCTTTCTCCCTTCTGTAAATTCCCCACTGCAGAGGGCAGAATCATCTCTGATCTTCCACACGAAACCATACTGACTCCGGTATATCGAAGGCCACTCGAAAACTTGGTGTCCATCTTTTTCAGAGCCTGAAAGCCGACACAAGTGCTGATCTGGAGACTTAGTCAGCTCTAGAGGCCGCACGGCATAGCCCATGGATGGCGACTCACGTCATCCTCATCGGCCTGGCTAAGTACATATTTCTCATACGGCCCTCGTGGAGCCATATATGACATGTCGTTCCCAAATCCAGGATCCGTTGACCAGTTCGAAACAAGTTGGTTCTTCAATCGGAAGTTGGCATCCATGCAATAAATGGTGGCATAAAGAAATCTATTGGCTAAGTCAGTGAAGAAGAGACACAGCTTACAACTGACATACCTTTTGGCATCCTCCACTTCCTCCCATCCCGTAGGCAAATTGATCGACGGATGGGGACAAGTTGGGCAAAGGATAGCAAGCTCTCCATTTGCAGTGCCCACGGCACCCGATGGATCGTGCCCTCGGCCACCCCTCTTCAGCATTTTCAAATGCCTCCACTGGGCGTTCATCCTTAGAAGGACTCGATACCGAGATTTAGGCAAATCAATTCCCGTATTGTTTGAAAGTTTTTCTATCGCTCGATAAAAGTCGTACGTTCCCAGCTTAGAAGTAAGACTAAGCATTTGAAACTGACGCAATAGTTCAAAGGTTGCACAAGTCCTGACAACGGTTTGGGTTCCAGGAAATAAACGGCGACAAAGTAGCTGGACGTAGGGCGGCACGGCTCTCTCGCAATCGCAAAAATCGATGCTTGCCTCATGGATGCCATTGGTGTGTATAACGAGGAAATCCTGATGACATGGAGTAGGGTTGGGACAAGAACTACTCATATGGTTGAGCTGGATGCGCAGTCCGGCCTTCTTCAAGGAAGTGCGTTGGAAATGGGAGCCCATCCAAATCTGAAACATAAATTTAACAACAACCCCCTGTACATGAGTGTACAAATGCACCTCGATGTTGTGGAAGGGAAACATACGGTGTCGACGAGCACAACACTTCGCACACACCAGCACAGGAACAAAGCATTCCATGCATCGGTGATCTGCTCTTCCCACTACCTTTTCCCCTCGCGACTTACAATCCGGACAAGAAGGGAGGCCATCCTCTCTGAATTCACCCCGGCCCTCCCATCGAAGAAGCTCGCCGAGATAGATATCCCGGTACTTGTCCTTCCATACGACGTTAGGGCGTCTCTGACCAAATCATAAGCGGGGAGACAAAAAAAGGTAGACAGCTCCGAAACTCACCGACATCATGCTGCGTGTGCGCTTCTGTATCACATTCTTGGTTTTTTTGGCAGGGATATTTGAAGACGAAGACGTCAGCGGGATATCGGGACGGTCCATCTCGGCATTGTACCATTCGTCTGTGGGATCTAGACCGTATTCCGTATCATCGGCAGGAAGGACCAAATCCTCTACCAATGAGCGTGTTGTGTAGGCAGGATGGGCACCCCTCGAGCTGACTCGTGCCTCGCGCTCGTGGACGGTTGTGAAATCGTCGTCGTCTTGAATCCTGTCAAGGTAGGCCCCAGAAACGTTCTTGCGCTGTCGTTTTCGGGCAGCGGCATTGATTCGTCGAGTGTTTGACATTGATCTGTGAGATGGATAATCGTGCAGCGTAGAAAACGTGCTGGAACTCTCCCAATGTTGACGAGATCAACAGTATCATGTGACTTGACCTCAGACTTTCAACGATCTCAAAACGAGCATCAACGTTTCAACTACTCACTCTTCTTGCCCTACTAACCCATGAAGCGAATAGTGAAGGAGGTAAGCATACATATCGCTTTTTTCACCCCTCACTCTCGTAAGGCCCATCGGCGTGCATTTCTTAAAGCCGTTGTATTCGAGCCCGGTCTAGTATGGAAGTGCACGTTGATGTCGTCCTCTACCCTTCCATTTGTGACCTTTCTAAATGTGTTTAAATGTGCTCGCTGTTTAATAATTCTCATTGCTCACCTTAGGTTCTTTACTCCTCCCGGCCCTGGGTATCAGTATCTCCCATGGTGGCGGCCAAACACAGCCATGGACACCACTCGGCCAATGGCTCCATTCTTGAACGACTGATGAAATCGTCGCACCTCTCCCGAATCGCAAGCTTCGCCTCAGGAAAGTTCTGACCTCCTCCATTCTCCTCGAACAAGTGACTGACTAAGGCCGCTTGTAGACCTCTTTGCTACCTGGCAACCCCGCTTACACGCATACTACAACGACACCCTCTCCATCCCCGCTCTTCCCGTCTGAGCATTTGAGACGTGTTTCTCTATGGCCGGTGGCATCTTTCATTTGGTAGACTATGCGTTTCAGAAATTCAAGGATTATTCTTATTCACTGACGCCTCAGGCCACGATGTCGGAGCTAGAGCATTGAGCAAATCAGTTAGAAATAGGCCTAGCATTATACTGTGATTACGATGAGCTTTATAGCATTGTCTCCTCTCCTCCTTCCCAATAGTAGTGCTCCGTTACATCCCAATGACCCTAGGTTGTAGATGAATATACATTTTATCATTTTATCATGGCCAAATTGAAGCAGAGTGAGTACTGTGTAAAGACAGTTATATGTTGTGCCCATCCTTGATAAAGCCGAAAGCAACTTCGTCGAATCATCGAGTACACTTGTTCTCTTGAACTTTCCGGGTTGTGTGATATTATGATCTTGTTTCCTCATATGAATATGTAATGAATATGATTATTTCTACCCCTTCGGATGTTGTGTATGAGCCCAGACGCAGAGGAACACTACAGGATGCATTGCGAAATCACCATGCAGCTATTTGTTGCTGTTGTGATACATGGGACCTTGGCGCTCGGCTTGCCGTGTCTAAGTGTATAAATAGCTTCCACTAAATTCTTATCCGCAACCCTCTCATCTGCATCCATGGCACTATCGCCGTCGACCGCCAACATGAAGACGTCCGCTCAACAGTACAAACGTGATGAAACCCTTAGAAAATATTATAACAAGTTAGTTGATTATTTGTGGGCTTGTTCTCGATGGGACTGACACTATTTAAGAAACTGTGAAGTGCTTTGCGTGGCTAGTCGACAAAGAGCCTCTCGGTGAGTCCTTTCAGTCGTATAATACATCTTGTCTGCTAACCATTCAGCCAGATCTAGGGCGAGTGAAACACCCGAGCAAACGGCTATAAGAAAAGCACGGCACAGAGAGGCGGCAGCAAAATATCAGGCCAAGAACCGAAAGACTTTGCTGTTCAAGGAATGGCTTCGACGGTGAGGGTCCCCTGATCCCCGCTTGCCACATACTCGAGCCCCGTTTAGAAATGAAGATCGGTTGGTCATGGAAAAAAAGGCCACCGAGGAGGGCAATGTCATTTCGGCTATGTGGGTGTCCGCCATGACTGCTAGAATCGAGAGAATGGGTTTGGAGAATTGACCGTTGCACATAGCACATTATGAGCATAGTGTTTCTCCTCTGTCCAATTGTCGCAGCCGCTTCATTGTTCATTCATGTGGATTAGGCAACTCAATGACGATCATTTAAAAAGCACAGTCAGGGTAAGTAAGAAAACAGCCACGGCCAAGGCCTAGAGCACTAGACGTGGAGTGCGCCTAACCTCGCCAAGAGTCTTTTGTCTACTAAATCAGGAACTTCTTGGTCCATGCCTGCCGCAACCGAAGGTCGCACCGCGAATTGTCCGGCTTCGTGAATTGACCGATATTTGATGAGTGCGGCATCCCACGAGGCGAACAATTCGGACTCGTGGGGTCGGAATGGGAGGGTGCGAACGGCTGTCTGATGCCTGGGATCGTGCTGAGTCTCACAAGCACATAGAGCAGGACAGAAGTGAGTCACCAAGTGGCAAATATCCCTATTTCAGCACCTTGAATGACGATGTAATACTTAGAGCTCTTAAAGGCCGGGGGTACGAGACAATCAGGGTGTGGGATGTCTGTGTTGTACGGTTTCAGGCTGGGCATGTTGCAATATCGACGCCGAGAAGGGCCTCTGGCGACCCATGCCGTTTGAATAGGGTTGTCAAACGGCCCGTCGTCGACAGGTACGACTTCGATGGTACCCTCTTTATAGGCGAGCTCGTAGACGGCAGAGGCCTCCCGCCAGTTGAGATGAAGCTCGAATACTGTGTTTGCAACGGACTTGATTCGAGGAGCAACCTCCATCTTCCTGAAAATCAGTGGTGGGCCTTTTATTAGTTGTTATTGGAACTACAGCGTAACGAACGTACCAATTGGAGAATATCCCCACTCCCTGACCACGAGTTATGATGTAAAACTTCTTTTCGCCCAGTCCGGGGGGAGGCTCGAAGGATTTCGGGGCAGGGATGCTATACGTCTTGATATAGAATGGCAATTGGGGTAATTGAGTCGAGGAAACTGCTTGAACGAGGATCGGCTCGCCGTCGTCGTCGCTGCCATTGTCCGTATCACCTGCATCATCCGCGCCGTCTTTGGGGGGATCGTTCGAGCCGCTGTTCGCATTGGGTGCGTCAGCCTCTGCAGAAATGGCGAATCGAACTTGAAGACTGCGGCTGCCAGCGGCCACGGGGGTTGGTTGGCGATGAGGCTGCGATAACGCTGCAACGTGGGTTGATGCCAGCCCTACGGAGGCTACACCTGGGAGTATGATTGGAAATAGAGGGGGTAGGTCAACAGAAAGGGCACTCACTTGGATGGCCAGCAAACCTCGTTAGGCCTGCATTGGCAACGGGAGAGACGAACCATTCTGAAAGCAGGCGAGGACCATGAGTAATATGAGAGAGAAGGAAGTGAACTAGCTTACTTGGTCGTGGGGAGGGTGTAGACGACGTTTGAGTCATCGAGTGAGGCTTGTTGGATGTCGAAGGCGGAGGAGTTGGGGTTCCAGTGGGGAGACACGTGGCTCTGTTCTGGAGGGGGGGATTTCGTGTTTCTTGGGGTCCTGCAAGAGATTGCAAATTAGACGAGCTTAAGAGGACAAAAATTCAGCCGCACGGGAAAAACCTGACAGAATCGTCCCAGGAATCTGGAGACTTAGGGTCTCAGGGAGGCAAGAACTATCCGCTTCTGGATGAGAGCTGACGGAGTTAGACACGCAAATGATATTTATTGAGGTGGCTTACTTGCGGTGTGTGCTTTCCGTTTCCACCTCCTGGACGCGTCTTCTGTCTTTCAACGTCTCTTAGACGCTACCCACCTGCTTAGCTTCTTTCTCCTGATTTTTGTAAGTGCCTCTTGGATGGGTTGTATAATTAACTCACTTTGTTGAACAGGAGAAAATGCCGCCACGTCCTGTGTTCTCTGGCAGTCGTCGAGAGTTCTTAAAGTCACAGATCACTGCTTATGAAGACGCGGTAGAGAAGGGACACAAGAGAGAGGCAGTCGCTGATATTCAGAGGCGCTTCTTCAAGCGCTATCCTGTCGACTTGTCCCCAGACGAAGAACCTAGCTGAGAACACCTAGAGAAGGTTGACAACAATGCAGCCGATCCCGAATTTCCTGAACCCGATGCATCTCAGATGTCCAGAAAGCAGTACAAGAAAGAAAAGAAGAGATGGGACAAGCGCGCAGCGTTGGTTAAAGAACGGAAGCTCGTAAGTCATCGTCTTGTGTCATTGTGGTCAATCGTGGTCAATCGTGGGAGCAGTGCACCATGTTGGGACTGTTAATGATGCCGATGCTAATGCACGTTCCTTCTAGCAAATTGCACGTTGGATGTCGAATCACAGCAAGAAGACGCTACCCACCAAGCTGAAAGTCGACGTGAACGAACCAGCCACAGTGCTTCTCGCTCACCTCACTAAAACCGGTCTCCAAAAGCCTCGTCGCCGTGCGGCTTACAACGTATGGGCAACTTCACACAAGGAAGCAGTCGACGCTGCATACGCTCGCAAGGCCCAGTCGAAAGGCATTGACATTACCAGGGGCTGCGTCAAGATCGATATGCGCAGCAAGATAATCCAGAATCTGTTCGCACAACTGCCAGAGCACAAGAAGGAGAAATGGGAACGAAAGGCTGAGGAGGAGCACGAGGCTGCATTGGAGGAGTGGACGAATATCCTTACTGGAGAGCCTGCAACGGATAATGAATCGCGTCAAAAGTGAGGACTACTTTCTTTTTCGCACGTCGTCACTCTAAATTTACTCCACAGGTGTATCGAAAATTTGATTGTCTTTCTCCAACCCATCGCAGACTTGGTTGCAAGTCACACGGGGATGGTGGTTTCTGTCATCGTGGGTGGACCTGAGCCAGCAGATGGAGGACGTTTGAATGTCTTAAGGTACGTTAAGGTGTTTCAGAGGTTGTACTTTGCCTAAATTTCGCTTTCCTATGGCCCAGTGTCCACTCGGGTGCAACACCTGGGCCCGTTCAGATGAACTTCGGTCAGGCCGAACGTGCAGCATATAAGGAGGTGCTAGTACCTGTATTCTCTCGTTTTCTGAAGAAGGTGTACTGTAAGTATTGCGTTATTATCCTGTTAACTAGCTTGTTCATTGTTGTTTCCAGCTGTTGAGGAGTGTCGTCAACGTGCTCTGAGGAAAAAGACCTTCTCTCTCACCAACTTAGTGGAAGAGGACAACAATCCTCCTTTCGAAGTGCACCGAGGAGCGGCCATTGAAGGTGTTGAACCCCGTTCAGGCAAGGATGGCGAACCAGTTGAGGATGATAGCTCAGACGATGAGGACGAGCGAAGTTCAACCGATGAAGCCACGTCCAAACGGGTATCTGGCTCCAACACTCGCAGACGTCCTCCGGCTGTCAAGAAACCGGCCTTGGCCTCCGACGACGAGCAAAACTCTTCGGACGACAGCCTTACCAACGTTGTTGCCACTTCCGGTAAAACACCTGCGTCCTGAAATTCTGCATCCCATAAGCATTCGAAGGCATCGAAGCCCATGCCCAAAAAGAAGAAGGGCGGGCCAAAGGATACCGTCAACACTCTGGATCAAGATGACGAACCTTGTGGCTCCGACGAGGTTCAAAACCCGAACGTGCCAGAGGATATACGTATAGGCCCTCCTAGTCGCCGCCGACGTCTTGATGGTCAGAAGCTGAATGACGCGAAGAAGATCATTGCTTCCTCCACCCATGGCGGTGATGACGGCTCCAACCCCTCTCAAGCTCAGGCAAGCCTGAACACCACCAGCCATAAGAAGAGAAGCAGGGATGATGTCGGCAACGAAGGGCAACGAAAGAAGAAGAGGGCGGCAAGGGAGACGAGGCTCAGTGAGACTAACAAGGACCAGCAGCAGGAGGACACCGCGCAGAGGGATAACAGGAAAGGCAGGGATATGGTCGTCGATGAGGACATTCCCGTGGCCTGTGACTCCGACACCGCCATGAATGATGTTGTAGAGGAGGACAGCGTCAATGCGCCAGCTCAGAACAACGGTGATGGTGGCGACGCTGGCAACAATGAGGTGGCAAGGAGGAGTGTGAGCAAGGAACGAACGGAGGGTGGGGCACCTGAGGGCAGAGAGGAGAGGGTTGATGAAGAGAACCCTGGGCGGACGAGCAAGAGGAGAAGGGCTGCGAGCAGGGCTGATCGCGGTAGCGAATAGCCTCACACGGGGGGAGCTTGCGCTGCTGGTGTTGAATTGGGTGTAATCTGCCACTTTGGGAAACCCCGAGGTAGGGGTATTGTGGGCTGGCATGCAGGTCATTGGTTAGACCAAGGTTGGTCATGGAAGACCTGGTGCAGTCATTGGTTGTGTGGTCATTACATCCCAGTTCAATGTTCCCAATGACCAGGTAGCTCAGTGGTTAGAGCTGCTGGTATATATCCAGATGGTCCTGGGTTCGATTCCCCGTCTGGTCACTTTTCGCACCTTTAACAGCTGGACCCATTCCATGAGGTCCCATGGGCGCTTGCGAGATGTNGCAATTTCTCCGATATAGACGGGGAAATCGAGCGACATTGTTTGATAATGCAAGAATACATGGCAAGGC
>JANKHO010001105.1:0-11968 GCA_027627235.1 Agrocybe chaxingu | reverse complement strand
GTGAACGGGTCCGGGTAGTGTTCGGCGTCGTGTTGTCATCGCCCAGATGTTCGCGATGACGGTCGTCTTTGCGGGGATGAAGTAGCCGTTGTATTCATCGTCTGCGAGGTGCAGTGGAAGACGCCAATTGGGCTGGGAGGCGCCCAGCGCAGGACCTCCTGCAGAACAGCGTCCAGGTAGGGCATGGAAGGCCGATCTTGAATGGTAGGCAGGCGTCCTTCTTTGGCGACAATTGAGTCTACCTCTGCCTGGGCACGTTTCTGGACGTCGGGATGAAGCATCATCAAGAAGTAGAAGGTCTTCACGGAAGAAACGGTCTTCGAAGGAGGATGATTAGCACGCGGAGATCTTTGAGGCCGCGTCGCAACTCACAGTGTCAGCACCGGCAGCGTAGATTGCTCCTCCTGTCCACAGAACCAGGTCGTCGTGTTCAGCTTCTGACACGTGTGGATCCCTGGATTCGAGGAGACGAGAGGTAAACGATGGTTCTGCTGTTCCAGCAGCCTATGTCGCGAACGTTGAGAACCCACGAAGAGCAAGAGGATAGGAGCTCACCATTTGAGCCTTGACCCAATCATGCGGTTCCAAGGATTGCGTATACAGCTGGTCGCTCCAAGCCTTCGCCTGCCGTTTGAAACCAGCACCAGGGAACCAGTCCGGAAGGTATTTGACTACGATTATTCAGACTTTGAAACGAGAAGAAAGATGAGACGACGTACGTGCTGGGATAGAATCAACGAGCCATTTCCCTGGCGCGCCGGCCAAAGAGCCAACTCGCATGCCTTCTTCGGCTAGGGCGACGAAGTGATCCCTGTCCTTGTCAATGGTGTATCCGTACGCAATCTTCATGGTCGTGGCGGCGGCGTTCCTATTCACTCAAAGTTAGCATCAGAAGGAAAGCATAAGGGAAGAAATTACCTTCGCAGGTGCTCGACTAAATTCTGCGGCGTTTTGCTAATGTTAGCAACCATGATTCGAGCTTGCTTCTGCAGGATAGGCCAATGCAACTGGGAGGCATTCGGATTGAAGGACGAGTGCATGAATTTCCGATAAGTCTTGAACCTCTCATTGTACGAGCTGACCGACATTCGTCATAAACTCGACCGTGGGCGCCAAATTCGAGGACACGTACATATAGAACATGCTCTTCTCTCGCTTCATGAGCTGCCCCGCCATCGGCGGGAAGGGCCTATCCGAGTATATCAAGGACCTCTTTCCAAGTAGATCCTCTGCTACTGCCGCTGAGTTGATTACAACCATTCGGCGTCCCAGAACGTGAAATGAAATGAATCCGATATTTCCTGTGTTTGATGAATAATTGCCAACTTGAACACGAACAGTACCAGCTCACCATACTTGCGTCCCCACTCTGCATAGGTCTTCCAGAACTCTGTCTTTGGGTGTTCTTTCGCGACACCAAGAACCGGTAGTCCCTTTGGACCAGGAGGATACTTGTGTCGATTACGGAGTGAAACGAGGTAAGCGACGACCAGCACAACGACGGCAACAATGAGTGGAGAAGCCATGGCCGTCCTAAATGATGTTTACAGCTTGTGGGTAGCACAAGAGTGGTCTTCAATTGTGGGGAAGGATGAGAGCATATGAAGTCCCGCGGCAACCCCTCGACCGCATTCCAGAACGCTCGTGACTGGCCAAGGCGTAAGCGGAATCATTTATCATCACGGCGAATTCCTTGTGGATAACACCACCTCTATGATTGGACGCACACAGCCATGGGAGATCTCATCGAAGACTGACAGAGGCAGATGGACGAAACCAGAAGTCTGGCTTGCATCAGTTGGGCCATCCAAGGACAAGCAAGACCAAATACGAATAGCGCATCAGCGCCCACGTGCTCTTCATAACATACCATCAACTTCTCCCAACTTACACCACACCCCCTTCTTCGCCTTCGCAAACTAAAAAAAAATCTTTCTCGGGATCGTTTACGGCCGCAACAAACGGCGCTGGCTGCTTCCCAACATGGTACATATCGGCGCAGTTCGGGCAAAGGGGCAGAGCCCCGGACTTTTCCCTTTCTTGCGATTCCTTTCTCCATATAACTGCAACTTCCTCCTTGGACTTGGGACGTTAATTAACCTGCCCTAGAAGATGTCTGGAGCCACCACCAAGTACATCGAGACCGTCAATTACAATTACGCGAAACGTGGTTTCGCACTCACGGCCCTCGAATACTTGCTCACTGGCAGCCAGGACCTGCTCGCCCAGGTGCAATGGAATCCTTTGCAAAATTTTGGTGCGTCGAAATTTCTTCTAGTCTCCTTCTCTCGCTCACATACGCGTCCGCACCTCACAGCGAAGTCAACCATCCTCGGTCTCTTGGAACGCGTCACTAGAGGTGAACTCACCATCCTGAGCGAAGGCAAGACGCACAAGTTTGGCAAGCCGTACGACGTGAAGATAGATGGACACTCGTGGCCGCTGGCGGCGACAGTCACCGTGAAGGCAGAGAATTTTTGGGTTAGAATGCTTCTGCACGCGGACTTCGGGTTTGCAGGTACTGTCCTCTCTGTCGTCTATCCTTTCGTCACACTGATAAATTTAGATGCCTTCATGCTCGGTGAAATTGAGGTCGACAAGCTGAAGGACGTCTTCAAAGTCAGCCTTCCTCTTTTCATTGCATGGACGCGCTTTCTCAATCTCGTCAGATTTTCGTCCTCAACAGAAAATCTGTTGGGGAGCTGAGCACCGTCCTCAGCCCTATAATTCGGACAATAAGTTACATGTGGGTCCCCCCGGCCTCATCTCATCCACAAGGCTTGTCCTCACAGTCACCTACAGTGCCAACCTTCGTCTCGCCAACGGGTTGATGGGAAGCAAGAGCAACATCTCGTATGTCCTTGCATTCAGTTATCCCTGCATCACCGCTCACCACGACTACAGCGCCCATTACGACCTCTCGAACGATGTCTTCGCAGCTTTCTTATCATGGGATATGACGTCGGTGCATTTCTGGACCGAAGCTGGAGGCAACCCTGACCATTCCTCAGCTATAGCTGTGCTATTTTTGACAAAGAAGCTGGAGGGGCCGTTGGAGACCTTATTGGAGAGCGCCCGATTGCCCCTCCACGAAAGGGCTACCTGGATAAAAGGTCTATTCCAGCCGATGATCTGGAGAGAGGCCAGCTCGCCAAGCTTCACCTCATCGCTCAGCGCGCAAAGATCAAGAAGGGTTCCCGTGTTCTCGAGATTGGGTGCGTCATCCTCCGTGCTCGTCGCCTTTTCCCATTCCTCACACCGCTCCTCCCCTTGTTGCAGATGTGGCTGGGGGAGCTTCTCCATCCTCGTAAGTTTTTCGTCATCCATTGCATACTGCCACCCTGACGATCAGTGCTAAAACGTCAATCAGGCCGCAGGGACATATGGAGCTACCGTGGAGGCCATAACGATATCAGACGAACAGAAAGTCGCCATCGACAAGAACATCGCCGACGCAGGGCTTTCGCATGCCATCAACGTCCACGTCTTGGACTACCGCCAGATGCCGGAGTCCTTCCATCATGCATTTGATGCGGTCGTCTCGATTGGCGTTATGGAGCACGGTATGTCCGAAGTTTATTATCCCGACGCTATTGCGCCCGCACTCGCGCCCGAGCGCTGATTGGGAACAACTCGACAGTGGGCATCGAGTTCATGCGCGGATGGTTCCGGAAGATGTCCTGGGCGATGAAGCCTGAAAACTCGTTCAAGGTCTTCACGATGTCGACCGTGCCCGACAGTCGTTGGCACATGTATTCCAGGTATGCTCGTACTTTCCCAGCCTCGTTTGTTCTGCGTCATCATCATTTCTCTCAGCGAAGTCGACTTCGTCAGAAAGTACATCTACCCGTACGTCTTATCAAACCTCACATTCAAATCGAGTTTGGTCGCTTACCCGGTGTCTTGTTTCCAGCGGCGGCCAACTCTCGTCCGTGGCGACCCTTGTGAATGATATCACTGCTGCGGGGCTTAACATTGAGTCAATCGAGAACATCGGCCCACGTAAGTTGCCTGACCTCTCGCACTCGTCGACACACGCGCTGATTCGATGGGCAGACTACGCACGCACGCTGCGGGAGTGGGGCTACCGGTTTGAGAGAAACTTCAAGTCGGACATCGAGCCCGCGTTGCGAATCCAGTATTCCAACCTGACAGACGACGACATTCTGATATTCCGGAGGAAATGGAACTGTTAGTACAACTTTAGTACCTCCGCTCCCGCCTTGACATTTTTTTTCTGACGTCGCCTCACTCGCTCCAGATTATTTCGCATACAGCGAGGCAGGCTTTGCCCTCCGCAGTATTTCCGACCATGTCATTACCACCACCCGTGAGGTAAGTTTATTCCCTGTCTGAACAAAAAGGGCAAACTCAAATCCTCTCTCTTCAAGGCGAACACTTTCGTGACCAGCACGTGTGAGGAACATCCTCCAACCCATTTTGTGAAGCCATAAGTGCTTCAGCCCACGTAGACGGTAGAGTTCCAATGGCACACGGGTGTTTCTTTCCCTAGATCTCGTTAGCTTGTCTGTGACACCCCTCTAAAATTCCTCTACAATCTTGATTATCTACCTCCTGATAATTCTTCAGGACACTATCATTATTTGCCTCTCCAGTAGCTAGCTACTCCACCTAGACTTGGCTCCTGCAGCACTCAGTCGTCGCTCGTGTGTATTTATTTTTACACGTGATTCTAACCATCCATTCTGAGTTCGTCATCATCGTTTCAAACTTGCGCTTCTAATCTTCCATCTTCCACCGTTCCCTTCCCATGCCGACAAATCGGCAAAGCTCTGCTGCGAGGACTGGCCTTCTGGGGGCTTCTGCGCCGTATGTCTGGGGTCTGGTTGCTGGGGTGAGTCGAGGGCACGGCTCTACAAGTAACCGGTCGAGCTTCTGTTCGAATCCGACGCCCACTGCAATCGCGCTCGTAGCCGATACACACCCTACGGCGAAAACCTAGTTATATTTGTCTCTACACGCAACCTGCACGTTTCGCCGAACCTTGAGGCTATTCCCAGTCTGTCCCGAGCGCTCACCATGGTCCAATTTCTCTCTGCACTGCACACCCTCACGCCGCAGCCCACGTTCCCATTCTACGTCCTGGGAAAGCAATACTGGACCGAGAAGTCTATCAAGAACACCGAAGGGCTCACTCTGGTTTTCCTACACGCCGTGGGCCTGCACAAGGAGACTTGGGAGGTCACCATCGAGCACCTGCTTGGCCTCGACGAGGCGAGTCCGCAGCCCAAGATCCGGGACGTCTTCTCGATTGAGAGCCCGAATCACGGCGAGTCTGCAGCTCTAAACCAGGAGGCGGTCGATAAACACTATGGGGACACTTGTGAGTGTCGTGAACTACTTTCCATTTCGCTATGGCTCAAGGACGCGTAAATAGGGCCCACAAGAGTCATTGCTGAGGCGGCTTATGCCTTCCTGTCCGCTGGAGCTTCTCAAGGAGCCAAAATCGACTTCAGGAAGAGAAAACTCGTTGGCATAGGGCATTCTATTGGAGCAGCAGCGCTGTGAGTGAAGATCTGGCTGAGATATCTCCGTTGGCCTCCTAACTGGCGCCCATCTCCCACCGAACTCAGATTCCTTACCCGGGATATCTCCCCGCAAATTCCCTTCCTCTCCGTAATTGGTGTCGAGCCGGGCATCTCAGTTAAGGGCCTTCAGGACACCGACGTCTCCTCTCAGATGCTCACCGCCTACACATGGCTCCGGCGCGACGTCTGGTCTACCCGCAAGTCTGCGAAGAAGGACCTGGAAGCATCCCCTGTCCACGCAGCATGGGACGCGAGGGTGCTGGACCTGTACGTGGTATGTCTGTTCTGCACACCCTTGCTCCTTTCAGTTCCCCCCGCTGATATCTATGGACGCTTCCAGAAACACGGGCTTAAGACCCACCATGCCGCTAAATATGCGTTGCCGTTCTCGTTCAATGGAGTCACTACCTGCGTCACGAAGGACCAGGAAGCGGTACGAGCGCCTTTGGGTCCTGCTCTGTATTTTCGGTTTCGCTTACTCGGGTCCTTCTAGGCTTGCTATCGAAGCGATCACCTCGTCGTCGATGCAATGGAAGCCTACACGCACATGACCCAGGAAGTGCCCGTCCACGTCATCTTCGGGAGTGTTCACGATGTCGGGTATGCACTAGCCTTCCTGTTTACCTTCAAAGGCTGCCGACTCATACGGATATGACAGGAACCCCGAACTTCAAGCGCTTCTCTCTGACAAGAAGGCTGGGCGACGCCCTGCATCAATCTCATACATCGAAGGCGCAGGGCATCTGGTAAAATCACGAGTCTTTCTCGGAAAGGGTCTTCTAACTTGATTTGGTGTAGGTCGTTCAACAACAACCAGAAGCTGTTGCAGAAGTGATAAATGGTCTCTTGCCATCACCCCCGGTCCAAGCACGTCTCTAGATTACACTGTGCACAAATGCATTTGCTCTGTAATGCTTAATATATTGTGAAAGGTATATGCAGATGTGCACTTTGTTTCTAGATACATAGCAATATGGCCATTAAACCTTGTTCGTGGACCGTTCCCGAGCAAGCAAGAACCGTGTAACAGCAAGAATAAAGGCAGCTGCCGTCATCAGCGTCTAAACCCAATGGCCTGCATCAGAATCAACATTACAGAATTCTCGAAAAGACAACTTACACCTGAGAACGCTATCGGCTTGTTCCACGTAAAGTTGTGCGTCAGGAGTTCTCCTTGAACGGGGGCAGATCCAAGCGATCCGAAACTGCTCAAAGCTAGTGCTAGTCCTGTTCGTGCTCTACTCGGATCGTTCAATATCATTATAAGGGTTGAGGACAATAAGGAAACTGGTATCGTACCCTGTTTCACTCGGGTGTCGGGCGAGAGAACCCAATGAAGCCATAGCCAGTGAGAGCCCTGTCGGAATTTATCAATTCGGACAAGCTTTCCAGAAGCTAGACCATAGAGACTCACAAGCGCCGGAGAACAAGCCGTACAAGATGCTGACCACAACCAAGCTCCCGGTGCCATTCCTATAATTTCCTCTTGTCAGCCCTCTGTCCCTTTTATCCGTCAGTCAAGATATTGGAAAGGCGACGTACACTCCAAACACCGCGAAGATCGTGCCGCCCGTGATGAGCGTGCATGGAACGAGGATATTGAACGGGCCGTAGACGTCCGCGAGGTGGTTGCCGGCCACACGGCCGATGGCGCTGCAGGCGTTCAAAATGGCAAGCTGGATAGCGAAATTTTCAGTCAGAAGGAGGCTGCCGGAAGCATAGACTGCATTGTTCAGAACGTACCGAGTAGAAAGCCAAGGTTTGGTTGATGCCGTGTTGGACGGCGTACAGTTGGAGGTAAATGACTAGATAGCGCTCAAATATTAGCTCCAAATAATTCGTTTTCAAAGGAGCAAAGCTTACGTGGAAAGTAAAAGCCAAAGCTCGAGACAAGTGCCCTTCATACCCGAATCTATGAGCTTCCTAATCACTAACCCGCTAATTATAAACCTACCCGAACACAGCCCACATATATGGAGGGTCTGTGAAGAAGCTCTTGATGTCCAGTTTGGGTTTATTGGCTTGGGTTTTGTTATACGCCGTCCTCATAAGCAGGTTTCCGATGATTAGGAACGGGAGGACGATGTAACCGGTCGCCCGAACAGTCTGCGCGAAGCTGATGTCTTCTACCAGGTTACTATCGAGGTCAAACCGTGATCAGTACCATACTTTGAATAGCCGTTTCATGAGCTTACTTGATCACTGAAAGATAGAGTATATTTTAGGATCGAGTGAGTAGGAAACGGACGCATGCTCACTTATCGGGAAGATGATAGCACCTATCGAGCTACCGCTCAGCGCAACGCCTGTCGCAAGCGCCTTTCGCCGGCGGAAGTGATGCACGACGATACTGACAGTTGGGACGAAGGTGAAGCCAAGACCAAGACCCATCCCGACACCTTGACTGAGGAAGACCTGGTAATACTCCTGGGGCTTTGCTAACGAGAGCATGAACAATCTATCAATGATTGGTCAACACTTCAGACAACTCCATCCCTCGGGAGAAGAAAGCCCACGCACGAGAAGATGAAGATGCTCGCGCCAAAAATCTCAATTGCATGGAAATACCCCGCGTCGAACAGTTTGCCTGAAACAATGCCGAGGGCGAAAGGCATCATGAGCTGGAAGCTCCCGATCCATCTGCGAGATCGAATGTTCAGCCTCCTCGTCAAATCTTGAGACAGCTAGATGAGTTGGAGCCTCACGCTATTTTGCTGGGACTGTGGTTGGACAAGAAATGTCGGGTATAGAAGTCTGGGCAAGTCTTGTTAGAGGCAAGACTTGCCAAAGTAGTTGGCGGAGATTACCTTGGTATACCCCAAAAGAGTAGAGGTACCTACCACACGAAGAAACATTATGAGCGAACAAAACGACGCTACAGTTTTACATACCCAAACGTCCCAAAGAGAACCAGCCAGCTATCGGACAAGATTTCAAGTCAGCACCATTTTTTCTTTCGTTCGCATCAAAAACAATGAACGCACGCGCCAAGAATCGTGACCCATGCCTTTACTCCTCCATCCGCTGCAGCTTGATTTTGAATCTGCTCCTCTTCGCCAGTTCTCTCTTCCTCCATGACATCGGGCACCTTGACGTCGACATTCTCCGTCTTCTTTTCCGAGTCCGTCAGCGGCATGGTCACTGAGCTGGCGTCCGGGTCGGGGGAAAGGGTACCTGCGTGGCTGTTCCGGGACGTGGACATTCCAGGACAGTGGATACGTTGTTGGTACTGCCTCCCTCAAAGCAGTGTATGGGGTGGAGTTGGGGGAGGAGAAATCGGGGGGAGGGAGGGCAGCGCGTGTAGCGGGTTCTTCAATAACCCTCCAGTGTGAACATACGGCAGAAGGCCAAAAATAATTCGGGAAACAGTGTGTGTGTGACGACGGGCCGAATGCACCTCCACAGAAAGAAGCTAACGCTCCATACTTCTAGATTCTAAAGTTCTATCAGGCTTCCTTGATGACTAGATAGATATATCACATACCACCACACCAGTGACCAGATGGTTGCTGGAATTAACGACATTTCGGTATCAAAACTCCTCTATATCTCCTCCCTTCATTCATTGTTGCATGTATATCTGCGAATATGTTCTCTGCCGCCGTGACAGCAGACTGCGTCCTGGCCGTCGACACTCTGACTACGAACAGAATCAATGATTAGCGCCTCTCCGTCCGGATCGCAAGGAAAGAACCAAGGGAGGGAACGCTCACTCACAAGAACGCAAGAACATCTTCGAAGGTCGACGATGTGAAGCGGGGCGCCCACTCCTTATGATATGGAAGCGGCCTCACAGGTTTATTGACGGCGATGTCGGTGGGAGGAGCAAACCGCCGACATCCTCGTAAGCATCCTATCTCCATTTGGTGACAAAAGAACTCCTAAACCATATGGAGGGGACACAAAAGCTTCAGTCCGGGAAAACGGAAAGAAACCCCTGAGGATTCAATTCTGAAGAAACTCTCGGTGAATATCATAAGGAAAAGAGGACTAGCGGCGAACGCGCGAGCGCTATGGGACAGGCTTCGGAAGCATAACAGCCTCGGATAGGAACCTGTTTCAGGAAAACTTATTCCGAGCTTGATGTTATCAGAAAACGCTAGCTAGAGTAAATCTTGTCTCGTCTTGAGCCTCGAAAACTAAACTCGTGTGCTTTGTCTCCGTAAACTTTCTTGGTTGATGCTTCCTGAGTCCATGGCCTGGCTCATGCCTGGCTAGGGCATCATTACCACAACTACCCATCCACTGGGCAACTGCAACAAGTTGGACTTGTGCCATCGGTTCCCAGCGGAATCTTTTACTTTTTGGAGGACTTTAATTCCTCGATGTGCAGCTCGGTGATTTGCTAATAAAGATTAATCAAATCTGATATTCTCGGCTACTGAGAAACGAGGCATGGGCTTGCGCCTCTAGCGCAACGTATAGAAGAGGGTTTATTGGGAGGTATTTTGTTTGTATTTTATATCAGTAAATAATAAGTAGAACGACGTTTAGATCTCAATTAGATGTGCCACGAGCGCTTGATTTCCGGCTATCTTTCGGCCCGGGTTCATTTCCCTACAAAGAAATACTCGACCACTGTGGCGCCATTTCTATCTCAATTAGGGGCTCTCATAAGAGGTGGAGCCGTGGACAGCAAGGACTGAAGAGTTGTTAGGCTAATTCTTCTACCAGAAACCCTAAGCACTAGACCACACAGTCTCTCTCGAGCTCCCTTTTATAATTGATGGATTGTGCTCAGGGCATCGCTGTGAGTCTACTGTCTACCCCTAGTGGTTCGTCTTCACCGTCACTTAAAGCCTCACCCTAGGTTGACTACCTTTTCTAGCAGACTCCGAGGCGGCCTCTACAAAAGATAGTCGATGTACCCAGTTTCCGGGTTCGAGACATCAGCTGTAACACAGAATGTCGTTGTATGGTGTCAACGGTAAGTCTTTCTCGAGCCGCGTGGGGAGGTCGGGCTAATAGTCAATTTTTATCATGTAAAATAGTGTAGACGCACTTCCTTCCATGCCTTGACATAGTCGTCACTCCAGATCCCAGGGGCCCTGTTGTATCCCATGCACGCGGAGCGATAAAGGACCACTTGGTGATGAGCAGCGATCCCGCATGGCTTGCGCGCTGGGAATAGTATTACTTCAATAGAGACGACAGGTACGTGTTCTTTCTCGTTTACCCTTAGCCGGGTGAGAGGGGGTAAAACGACACGGTGTTGGAGAGAGAGATTTCCAACTTTGATTGGCTGGAAGAGGGTTGGGGTGGTAGACGACATTGTTGGGAAAGCCGAAGAATGCACTCAAGAAATGTTAGAGGATCTGACGGAGGCAAAACTTGCTATTTCGTGCAGTTAGAAGGCGTCTTTATGGTTCCTTTCTCAAGATTCTGAAGCTTTTAGATGACGGGATTGAAATTGACCATGCATTTGCATTACGATTTACGAATGCATTGCGCGAAGGCTTGGAGGATAGAGTCAGCATCGGGTTTCTTCTAATCAACTTGCCTCCAGGTCGTCGTCGGCCAAGCCGGACATCGGCATCGGGAAATTTGCTGTTAATACTCCCTTTTTCCTATAGGTCCCAAATCTCGTACTTACCTTCAGGCAAATTATATAGAAGCATCCACACTTCGTCCTTCCACTTAAGTTCGAACCACCAAAGGCAGCCAAAGACACGTACAGTAGAAAAGAAATTCCATTGCAACAAGACACAAGAAATCTGTGGTATCGAAGAGAAAAGGAAACAATAGACCGAAGCAAATGCAGGTCAGAAATGTAACAGGTAAGTAGTAAGCAGAGTCATTCAGTAGTCGTAAGAGTGGATGGATGGCGTCATTAAGTTGGTGCGATGGCGTGAGTGTCGAGTGTCGGGGGTCGTGGCCAATAGGCGGAAGGGATAGTGTAGCATGTAGCGTGGGTTGAGTTCTAAGGTTGTAGTGTAAGGCCGCTGGCCATGGGGAATGCAACGATGTAGAGGGTGCTTGAGCGGGAGATGAAAGAAGGGGAGGAGGAGGTATAAATAGCGGGTACAGGCACAGTCTTGCTTCTCAATGTCGAATAGATACCAATCCAGATGGCGAGACGAAGTCGTGTCGGGTCGAGCGCAAATCTAACAATATCGGGTTCCTCATTCCTTACGATCATGAGGAGAACCACGACGCGGCGAGTCCGAGGACCTTGAGGAACCCGAGGATGCAGGCGCCGGAGATGATGGGCAGAGTGAGGTTGTCGTCTACGGAACCGAGGTCTATTTATGAAAATGAAATGAATGAGAAAATGAAAAAGAAGAGAGATAAGAACACACCTAGTGCCTCAGCAACACCACTGACAAGCCCGGCTGCGAGCGAAATCGCAAGCAAGCCAAGGGCGCCACCCGCGCCGAAACTCTTCGTGTCAGCGCCTTCTACGACTTGTCGTACTCCGC
>JANKHO010001104.1:0-11985 GCA_027627235.1 Agrocybe chaxingu | reverse complement strand
CAGATGGATGTGGTGCAGCGGATAACAACGAGGAGCCAGCGCGGAACAGGGAGTATGAGTTCCACTGGTGGGCATAGTATTGATACCCATGAGTCGGTGTCGGAGTTGGGCGTTAGTGAGGCTCAGAAGGAAAGAGAGGGCAGTCGGGATAGTTGGCATGGTCAAGACGAGAATTTGATTTTTTTCACATCGCCTGTGGAGGATATGCATCAGAGCGAAGGCTCGCTCGTAGGCCCTTTGTCCCACCCACTTGCCTCTTCAGAATCAGCAACCCATCCTCCTCGATTAAACTCGCCCCCTCCGTCCGCCTGGCCCGCCTCGAAGGCTCACACTGGATCGACAATGCTTCCAGGCTCAGATAGCAGCCCACATACGTCACCAAGCGTTGCATCCCGCGTGCGGGCGTTCGAGCGCCGGATGTCGCAGGAGGTGCCAGTTAGCCCGCCACCCACGAACACGAAGCATAGAGAGGAGCGGACGAAGAAACGGGTACAGGTAGATTATGGGCTCGTGAAGAGGCCGAATCTGTTCGTCGCAAACCCGGACCACCGGTCGTCGACGTACTCGGCGGAATCTTCATGATCGGGTTATATGTGATCTTCTGTTTCCTATATTGTATCCCTCGATTGTCTCTTGCTCTATCCCCGCTCATCGTCTTCGATCCAAAACACACCGCCACCAATTGTCAGCATTAGCATCGTTCTCACATTGGACATTTTCTAGATAACTATACCGTCTCTTCGACATCTCTTTCTTCCATTTGTTGTTGGACACTACTGATACGACTCTTCACGACCCATTCACGCATTGTGCCCTTACTGACTATCTTATTCGTCTTTTTGTTGCTCTGACTTATTTCCTTGGATGATCCGACTGCTTCGCATCACTTGTATACCTACGAATGTACTCTCATGACAATCTGAATAATGTTTGCTAAATTTTTGGCTCATTTGCATTCCCTTCCTAGAATGGATGGCGGAGCGCCAATTTGGGGCGTCTGCACTAGACGCTCTGGCGCTTACTTTGTATTTGTATTTGCACAGCATAGCCTCGTAAACCCTTGACCCAAGCGGAAGCTTCCGTCCACGAGACCCCGCTTGTTGGCGCTCAACGTCAGCACACCTCTTCCCTCCCAACCACAACCACGATCCCTCCGATCCCCCCATTCCTCTCGTTCTCTACATCTCTTTCTCTCCCTCTGCCATAACCCATCCCCTCATGCAAACGATCTCATCGATCAAGAGCCCATAGTACGTTGTATCGCTATTGGAACCCACTACAGAGGTGTACAGATTGGAGATAACCGCTCAAGCACTTCTTTCCAATGTGCTGCAGAACGGTTCCCCCCAATATTGTCTCGTTTGGCGTTGGCTCCAATTGGGGACGGCGATGGCTCTGACCTTGCATGGCATGCCGTTTCGACGACGAGCTGCCCCGAGTTCTCGCTGGGGTTCTTGGACGTTGAAATGGTGCGATATTGCTCTTATTTTTCGATTCGGTGCCGACCCAGCTTTTTCCCCTCTTCCACACAGGCAGAACTGGTTTCCGTTGTAGATATTGTTACTGTAGACGACCCGACAAAAGATTGGGCAGTCAAAATGCCCGCGGACGTTACGTCCTCGGGCATTTTGACTGCCCAATAATTTGGATGATAGTCTCGAGTGAAAATATACTTGACTTTAAGACAACAGAATGGCCATTCAAACGACTAAGCAGCACACATGCATTTTTGACTGGCCATTTTTTTGTAAGATTGTCTCTGGCTACAACCATGAACCTCTACACACGAAGAGGGAGACGAATTTGCGCCCAGAAGTCATACGAGAATCCCCGCTCAACCCTCACAACCTCCTGTCTATGCGTAGTTCGTGGATGGATTCACTATTTTCGACTTCTATCTTACGTCCTATCGCAGTCTGGGGAGGACACGAGGCCACCCCATATCTGCCATCGCGGGGAACTTCCCGCACATTCGGATAACCCTTGCCTCATCGCGCCTGCTGCGGCAGAGTCTCGAGCTCGGGAAGTCCGCTACCTGATAGCGTTCTTGCGTGCCGGCACACGCACTCGCTCGGCGCCACAGGTACGATGACTCGTTCTATGCTTCTCAATCCTATTACACCCCAGGTGCGTTCTGCTGCGCTAGATAGGCTCAGCTCCCGCTGAGAATATCTGTCAAATGGGCCACAATCGCAACGATGCCGCGTAGGTGGAGCTTACAGGAAGCGCATGACTGACTCAGGATTATCAGCTGATGGTTGTTTTTGAAAAGATGTGCGATAAGAGGTCGCCGTTTGCACCTGCTGACCGATCGATTATTGAAGATCTTGCGTCCAGTGTCTCTCACTGAGCGTCTTGTTGAGCGCTTTTTTGGGCGCTGGACTTTTCCTGCGATTTTCTTATCATTTGCGCAGCCATAGGTCGCAGGATGAGCAGATGGGTACAGGGTATTTTGAGCTCTGGCCGACGGTACGAAACTTTCATATCATGTCATGGCGTCAATTCTGGACGCTGTGGTGTGCATCTTACCTGCACCCCAGTTTTACGTTCGACAAGGTATCTCAGATCTTGTTTCACTCGGGAAATACTGCATACTTGTTGTCAGTCTTCCGTCCTTCTCACCGTGGCGCAGCGGGAACACGAGCAATATCCGTTTTATTTGATTCATGGATAACCTCCTCAGGTAGATTCACCCTCTCACTTGACGATTCGTCTAACGACACCCTCGGCTTTTTTAACAGAATATAGTATCAGTAACAAGATGGTTCCATGACGCTTTTTTTTTTGAACGCGCCCGGACCTCCACACGGGCATGACGAGAGGGGACCCCGAAAGTATGGTACCCCCTTCTCGTTGTCAAAACACGAATCCGGCCAATTACACCTCAAGCTCAACTTGAATGCTAGAACATTCGGAATGCCTTCCACTTCGTGCGCGTGTCTTTACTCTCCGGCTATGCCGTTTCTCAGGTCAACTGATGTGCTCTGCACGCCAAATGCGGACCTGGAAGACGCACTGTACAGAAAAACTTTTTGGCCGTCGAACCTGCACGACTCGGAGACATCGACATGTCGACGTCGCGCGCCTTGCCTCGCCTTTCTGTATGGTCTCGTGTCTCGAGGGACTTAGCGGTCTATGTCTGACCTGCGCTGGTGTGGTCGCCGCAGCTCAGGAAGAGGATCGCGTTTCTTTCTTATCGATCCTTCGTTTGCGCCATACACTATCTGTCGAGTTTCGTTGCTCTTCAGCATACACCGATTTTTAATGTCACCCGATTGCGTACCATATGATGCCCGAATGACGAAAAAATCTGCTTAACGATCTAGAGTTCGAGAGAAATACGTTTCGATTGCACATCCTCACACGATCAAAGATACCGAGGCGCTGAGACCGAATAACCCTTTTTGGATTCATTCGGCTGATGGCAGGCGCCCAACAGCCGTTCATCAACTTGCCATCAACGCGTCCTCTGCACGCTAGAGTCGCTATAAATTTCCTTCAGCGTGGTCGGAGGCGAGAGATCAATGAGGGGATCCGCGGGGGAACGAAGTGCACACCGTATCACGAACGGTTGATTGAATCATCGATGTCCGACATCGACATTTGTTTTTGTTCCGAATCAAGAAAGACAGCACCAGTTGCTACCAACCTGAAGCGTTCTCCTGAGCGTGCTGTAAGCCGCTTGCATGTCCAATGTAACGAGTGTCTCAAGAGCCCTTGTTCAGAGGGATGGCGGCGCATTGTGGGGCACATCGGCGTCAGGTGCCACCGG
The DNA here is from genome assembly GCA_027627235.1 of Agrocybe chaxingu. Lineage (NCBI taxonomy): Eukaryota > Fungi > Basidiomycota > Agaricomycetes > Agaricales > Agrocybaceae > Agrocybe > Agrocybe chaxingu. Next base: position 8,213 of record JANKHO010001104.1, on the reverse strand, counting down.
ATCCCTGTGAATTGCAAAAGGCTGGGATGATGTCTATTAGCTTTATGGCGTCGCCCCATGACCATGGCCATGCAGAGACAAGGCGACGATCTTCGCTCTTGTCAAGTATGATTTTGGGGTGCGCATTAGGTTTTCTGTACCCCAATGGTATACCACAGTCTCGGGATCATCGCCCAGGCGCCGAACCATCCGTTTGCGAGAGAATTGCTCAGTGAACGTCCTAATTTCGGGCGGCTCTTGTTGATAGGATTTAACATAGGAGAAGTTCCTCCTCGGAAGGCAATAGACGACATGGCCGTCGTTGGTAGCCACTGATATGGCGCTGTCGACGTTCGACATAAAGTGGCCGGTGCCAACAAATAAATTAGGCGCTATGACGAGGGGGTGTATGAAACAAGCGAGGCTTCAGACATACGGAAGGCCGCTGGGTTTGAATTGCTGTCGACACGTCCACAAACAGTGTCGGTGTCATCAATTGCAAGCCTGATGCATCGTAGCTGCGCGAAACGCCACACTAGTTTCGCCTTTTGTTCTTGCAGAACTTCCTCATTCAAAAGCCTCGAGGCGAAGCGCGCCCGGAGCAAATATTATGCTATCTGTGAGTCACTGATCAGATATGGAACCCTTACCTGCGATTCTCTCGAGCAGAGTGGTCCTTTTGTGGTGTTTTTGCATGCGCTCAGCAGCATGACGGCCACGACCACGCGAAACGGGCCAAGGGGCACTCGCACGACGGCGGGTGGTTCAATTACATCGTGGCGAGGAGCCTTCAAATAAGCTTTGTGCAATCGAGGGGCCATTTGACTGGGTGGTCTTTGATAGGCAGCAAGGGAAAGGCCTTACAAGGCAGTCTCCGTGAGCGCATCGCGAACTCTAACGATATCACATTACGACCGTCAGGAAGCCATGTTTCTTCTCACACACCTCGAGAATTCCACTCCACTCCCGTAACTATTAATCCGCGTTCGACTTGACGGTTCCATGGGGCTGCGGGATTACTGGGACCGTGGACCGTCCTGTGTTTGGGCACTGAAAATGCTTTTGATGATTGCAAATGTCGATCCGCGGGGTAATATTTGTTGTCCCCTTGTCACTCACCTCGCTCTTGTTACGAAGACCGGGCTGCATGATAGCGTGATGAGGCCCCCCGGTGACCTAGGCAAAAATTGGGGCTAAAAAGGCCTCCAGCCCTCGAGGATAAGGGTTATAAAAACAAGTTATAGAGTGACAATCAATGCGGCATATTATTAGGACTTGGGGAAAAAGTCTTGCCTGATTTACTTTCCCTCCACAGCGACAATCCTTTGCCCTTGCCAAAGCATCAGCCGTGCGCCCACAAGACAGCTAGAATGATCATACCTTCCAAAAATGGTAAATGAGCAAAATTCTTCTTTGGATCTGGCTGCATCGGGGTGAGCGGGGTCCTTGACCTGGGCTGCAGACGCCAATTACAGACGCCAATGAGGCTTTCGCGCGCGCTAGGTATGACCCTGTATACTGCATCTAATACAATAGCCCCCGGAGGACATGTACTCTCCTCGGGCTGTCATCGTGCACCGCAACTTGCACTACCTCGTTATCAAGTCTGTGCTGCACTTCCATTCTAATTCCGTGCACCAAAGTAATTCATTAGTTTCTCTTCGTGTTCATCATTGAACGGGATTGTTGCATTTGGCTCGGGACAGGATCAAGAGTTTTATGAACTAGGAGGGATGACCGGGCAACTGTCGATTTAACATTACATCGTGGTTGTTATCGCACTTGCATGCCTTTAAGCAGCCTCGATCTCTGCGATGTGCTTCTTTGATTCCTCGTCTCCTGCAGCGGTAAGAATCTAATGAAATGCGTGAGGTTGGAGCGGATCTCGAGGGGAGCATAATATGGTCGCGACATACCTCGATAAGTTTCTCGACATATAACTTCCAGGCTTCTTCCTTCGAAACACCCTTGACAGAGGTCCACGCGTCCCTGAGAACATGGATTTTAAGTTTGGGGTGGAGGGGAAAGAGGAATTCCGGGATAAGTGTGCTCACCATTTCGCCTTGCCCGTAAAATCGAGCAAGCCAGGGCGGGTGGTGGTATTATCTCCGAACTTGGCTATGTCAAAGTCAGCGCATTCCGAACGCGATTGAAAGTACGGGAACCCGGAAACGAACCTTGCTTGAAATACTTGTAGAACTGTTCGGAAAGATCAATCGAGAGTCCGAGGTTTAGAATGTGTTCCGAAGAGATTACGCACGTAAAGCTGGTCATCTGAGGTTGGCTTTACGGGCCCATCCTTGGGGAGGGATTGGATAATGGCGGCGGCTTTCTCGAACTTTGCTTCAGACATGGTGGATGGATGTGGATGGATGCTCGATTAGATAGCGGAGGAAGGGTCGTTTGCCGCCCTGAGCTGATGCCGTCAGCTTTCTCCGATTGGGAAAATAAACCCCTATCCATCTATGGCGTCAGCGTACACTGCCTCGTTCAACATGCTGACCACGGAGATCCTGCGAGGTCGGAAAATCGCTCTTCGATGTGGGGAGGGGTGAAGGCCCAGCTTCTCCAGTTCAAGAGTACGTGAGGTATCTTCAAAGTTTGCTGCATAGCCTGGGCGTTTCTCGAAAATCGATGTCATTCTGGGATGAGCGCATAGCCCTTCCTCTAGTGTAAACGGAATGACAGGTCATGCTCTACATAGAGAACGTTTAATTTGAGAGTGGCGTCCTGGTAGTGAACACAGCTCTCAGGCAGTGCTGAGAGGAAAGGCAAAGACACCACCTCGCGTTCTCCATGCTCTTGAAAAAAAATTATCCCAATTTCGTCCAACCGGCGAGGGCTTTATTCAAAGCGAAATATAATGGGAATTTAAAGTTTGACCCTTCCAAGTCCCGGGATCTGGTATGGGTGAACATACCCGAGGCTCCAAAACGACATGCCACTTAAAGTTATCAGCCCTTGTTCTTGTTCTGCTGATTGTGAGTCCAAGTGGAAACTTGTTCAGAAGAGATCCCAACTCAAACGAAAGCTCAATTATCTTTATCCTTATCCAAGTTTTCAAGAATCTGGAGTCGAGGCGAGGAGGCACCTGAAAAGAAGAGCGACGGCGCGTCGGGAAAGTGGCCCGAAGGTGGGGGCGTGTGACTGATGCGCGTCACAAGCACGTGCGTGGGCATCTGTCCATCGCATCCAACAGCGACAAGTGGCACTCTTGTCTATGTCCACCTCTTGATCTCACCTCCATTCTACGCGCTGTGGGCCACTCATTGTTCAGGAAACCTATAAGCCGACACTCGTTTCCTTCAGCAACCGGAAAAATATGTCGCCTGCAGCACCCCCACCAACCCCACAGGAGATCCAGCGGAAGCTCTCGGTGCACTCCGTCTCAAGGCCAAAGGTGCGTGCGTCATGATCTGACGCCGTGCACCGCGTCTTGGGGTTCTTGTTCTAATAATGCACTTTCGTGCCCCAGCCCGCGAACCTAACAGTTGGCCCTGTGTCGGGGACAGAGTCGGACTCGGACTCAGTCATGACGCCAGATGTTGCGACAACGCCGATGGGCGGGCATACGACGGCCGTGCATGTCGGGGCGTCGTCGGTCCAGCCGCCACTGTCGTCTATCGCTGAGAGGAGGTCGGACAGTGGCGAGGACTCGGAGGACGACGAGGACGTCCCAGAGGGCGGATGGAAGGCGGCGGAGGCTCGCGCGCATCCGCGAAACTCGATCGACGAGGGTGTCATCAAAGCGGGCTACCTGTGGAAGAAAGGCGAGCGGCGAAAGGTGCCTGAGTCTGCTCTTTTCTTTCATATTCGTCTGATACTGAAATGATGCACGGATAAATAGACATGGAAGAAACGCTGGTTCGTCCTCCGCCCGGCGCACATCGCGTACTACAAGTCCTCCGCGGAGTACCGCCTCCTGCACCTGCTCGAGCTGTCCGACGTGCACTCGTGCACACCGGTCAACCTGAAACGGCACGACAACACCTTCGGGCTGATATCCCCCACGCGCACGTTTTACCTTCAAGCATCAACCCCTCAGGAGGTGCAGGCCTGGGTCAAGGCGATCGAAGATGCAAGACAGACTCTGCTGGCTACGTCGACCCAGACATCTGCGTCTGTGCCTATTCCTATCCCACAGAGCACTAACGCAGCCTCGCGCACGGTTTCGAGAGGGTCGATCCCGCTCTCGTCGTCACCTCCACAGGTCTCATATGGGCATGCATTTACCTCGTCGGATTCGGAAGATGCCATGCCTGCGCAACAAGAACGGGTCTACACCTCGCCGACACAAGCTGCGGCAGCCTTATCACCGTCGAAAAGTGCTGCGCCACAAAAAGACCCGGCGAAGGTGGTCCTATCTGGATACCTGATGAAGTGTGGATCTAAACGCCGCAACAACTGGCGGAAAAGATGGTTCGTCCTCACCGGCGAAAAGCTTGTCTACTCTGGGAGCCATATGGTAGATATCTTATTTTTACGTTTGACTACGCAGCTAGAAGATTGACTAACGGTACGATCTTCGTGCTTCCTATAGGATACGAAACCCCATCGACAATTCCCATTCAATGACATCCTCGACACTCTTGAATTCGAAATGCCACAATACGCGCACAGACCGGCGCCAACGACGCCATCAGTCGCGTCACCACCTGCTGTTGGATCTCAGGAGTCGGAGATACCCAACAGCCCACACACGTTCAAGACGTACCGACGAAACGCACGCTCCTCCTGTGCGCGCCAACAGAAGAGGACGAGATCAAGTGGATGGGCGCCATCCGTGCGCTTATCGCCAGGAGAGCGGAATCAGGACAAGTCCCCGGAAAGCTGTCCAAGTCACCCGCGGGGTGTCTACAGCAGGACCAGGAAATGAGACGAACCCACCGAGCACTAACGCCCCCGGAATAGCGGCTACGACGAGCTCCGGAATCAAGAGCAAGGTCCGGCGACTCTCAGCGGCCGGGTCGATTGGGCTAAGCGCTCATTATCCGGAGCAGGAGATGCGTGAGGCAAAGACTACATAAAACGTGGGCCTGGAGGTGGTTGGTGGGTTGTGCTCTTGTCGCCCCTCTTTCTGACCTTTTTACTCCGTCCTCACCCTTCGTGCTCGTTCATGGACAAAAGACCTCAATGCTACACGCTCGTTTAGATCTTCACTACCATCGCTCCTCCAGCCTAGTTCATCTCCTCTACGTGGATTTCCGAGCTTTTTTTCTTGACGACCCTACTACGTTTCTATATCATTCACTCTCTGCAGGCTTCTCCGTTGAAATGCACGTTACTCGTACTACAGTGTGTGGCTATCCTAATCCGCTCAAATGTTCTAATTGTATTATCTTCCCTTTTTTCCCCTTGGACGACAAATGCATCGGTCCTACTTACAGGAAGCATTTTGTGCTCGTTATCGCAGCTTCGTTGCATACTGATGACGATGATCATGGTGATGAAGAAAACATTTACGTTGTCGACGTCGATAGATTGTGATGGACCCATGGGTACCGGCGGTGCGACAGGCAGTGAATGCCACATATGCTCGCCATATTTAGGAGGGCGGAAGAAAGCGATCTATTCCGGAGTGCGTTTTGCCCAACACAGAGTTCCGAACTAGTAGCCGTAAACCGCTAACCGCGGATAGAGGCAACTCTAATTGTTTAGATGGAGGGAATACCTGGTGCACGCACACGCGCACGCGCACCATCGCTGTCGACCATCTGTCGAACTGTATCAAGTCTGTGGGCGTGCAGTTCGAATTCCCGGTACTCTCCCTTTACAAAAAATTCTTTTTGACCTTATTCTCTCAGTGGCGACGCTAGCGCGGCCTGGTGCACTGACGTTATGTCTGTTGCGCTTGTTCTTTTCCCGTAATCTTGTGCAGCGAACGAGCGAAGCGTGGGATGAATAGGCTTTTGTTCCCTATGCAAACGATTGTGGGCGTATCGAAGGGTGACTGATCTCAGTGTCAGTGCTGCTTATTATTAGGACCTTGTCCACGACTCTACTCATCTTTTCAAGGGGGCTATGGGTCATTAGCTTTTCGAATTCGTATCGCCTCAGACTAGAGACTTCGGGTTATACTAAGAATCAACAGAACGGGCAGGTTGGAAGGAGAGACAAGGTACCCGTTTTTCTGAAGGACGGCTCGAAGATGGATTTGGAAGTTATTCGAAGATGGTCGAGCTGGAGAAGGCATTAGGGACAGCCTCCAGGGTGACTCGGTGGATGGCCCGTGGACGAAAACGAGGCGGAGTCCGTTTTGGGTAAGTGGAGGAGGACCCCGGGGACCATCAGTTGGCGCTGGATTGGGCGGTTGACCTGTGTTTGCCAACCCCCCTCAGTGACTGGACGGGCAAGGGACTCTTTCCTGAATTGTCCTCTACCACCACCTCCGTCATTATAAAACCATGTTGCTTGCCCCTACTGTATCTCCAGTCCGTTCGCTCTGAACGCCCCCACAGTCCTGTATCAGTCCCCTGCTCTGTATTTGCTTTCGTCTCCCAGCTACGACTCATCTCTCACAGCACGTCTTGATTCATCCACCATCCACCCTCCGTATAACACCATGCCCGCTGCACCCAAGTCTCCTAGGGCCAACAAGAAGGTTACCGGCATCACCAAACCCAAGGGCGCCGTCCGCGCAAAGTCGGGCTGCTACACCTGTCGCATCCGCCGAAAGGTATGTTCTGCCTTCCCACCCCCATCATGCCACCCTTATCCCATACCGGTCTAACCTGCTGTGGCGTCTTTGTAGAAGTGCGACGAGAAGAGAGTCGGCGCTGCTGGAGATCGATGCGAGACATGCATCCGCCTGAAGCTCGAGTGCTTGGGCTTCGGAGCCAAGCGCCCGGACTGGCTGAGGGTACGTCTCTACCTCGGGCTATGTTGTACATTGTCCTGTCCATGGGCGCTAACATCGTCGCTTTACTTGCACAGGAGAGTCATCGCGTGTCGCAGATCCGTGACAGGATCAAGGCTCACCTCGCCGCGCAGGGGATGATCAAGGGCCACGCTGGCTCGGGCTCCCGTAACCCTGTGCAGGACGAGATACTCATGCTCAGCGAGTACCGCGAGGGCGATACTGGCAACTACAACCGCAGTGGTACCTCTTCGACTAACAGCAGCCCATCTCCCCGAGATGCTTCGGTTGAGTCGGACCGCCCATACAGCGGGCGCTTGACTCTTCAGCAGATGACATCTTCGGTTCGCGGCTACTACGACTATCACCCCCCTGTCCGAGATGATACCTACTTTGTCCCCCACCACGGTTCGTTGTCTTCCTCCTCCATCACGGACTCTGTATTTACTTCGTCGTCGTAGATTTCCAATCGTCTCGCTGTGACTCGCCGAGCGACTCCATGATGTATCACGACAACGACAACGACAATCTGTACCCACCTATGGAAGAGTTGTACGCCCTAACACCCGAAAGTGAGATAAGCTTGGATTATATACCCTACGTGTAATAATAATATTGAATGTATTTTTACTTTTTTTTCTTGTCAGCTCCTGCAACGAAATCGTCGTTCTCCAACCTCTACCACTTCGAACCTCTGCTGGACGACTTCCAACCCCCAATGCCCTATGATCCTATGAATCCCAACCTCAACTTCATTGCCCCGTCAATCCTTGTCCCACTGGAACTCATCGACAAGTCCATGCATGAGTATGTGATCAACATTGTCAAAATTCAGTACCTGCTGGGCGACAGCAACAAGCTGCCGACCATGGTATGGGAGGCCGTCAGCACACACCCAGCATCGCAAGAGGCCGTGAGGTTACTATCGACGTTGTATACTGCAAGACAAGACAATCAACGACTTCGCCTGACGCTAGATCCGAGGATCAAAACCCGTATCGCATCCCTCCGGGAGGTCCTCAACGACTCAAGGCCTTCCTTCACTGCTGACGATGCAATGGCTGCTCTCCATGTCGTTTCGCTATATCTCTTTGACGGAGGCATGGGCCGGTGGAACGAATTCCTCTCTTTCGCATGCAACTACACCGAGAGGGTCCTCAACGACCCCAGATATTACAACAACCCCTCTGCAGCTCTCGAAGCCGCCAACCCCAAAGACGAGTTCGTGGTCAAGACCACGATCTGGTTTGATGTCCTCGCATCGATCACAACACAACGACCCCCACTCCTCCTCAACTACGTTCGTGAGCTATTCAGCCCGCAGAAGAGCTGGGTGGGCACACGCCGACGTACTCGATGCTCTCGCCGATGGGCTGCG
>JANKHO010001103.1:0-11990 GCA_027627235.1 Agrocybe chaxingu | reverse complement strand
GGCTCATCCGCCTATCCCCTGGACCTACAGAAGTCCCCACTCTTCTCGCCCGGCATCGTCCTATGGAGGCCCATTATCTCATACCCAATACCAACGCTCGCCCTCTCCATATGCACTGAGTTCCCCTTCTCCGTCCTTCTACACGCCGCCGTCGTCCCCATACGCCGCCTCGTCTTCCCCATCTCCAATCTCGCCTTCTACATACGCTTCTCCTCGTTCGTCGCCAATCCCATCGCCAAGTCCCTTTGCTCAATCCGCCACGCCTAACCCACCATTCCAACCGGGCACCATTATCATCACTTTCAACAGTGGATCACCATTGCCCACCGCCGTCGCACCCGCTGCGACTCGAATAAACGATCGCTCAAGTTATTCATATAGCACCTCTCCGTTAGCAGGGCCGCGTCCGCTTATTCGTTCACAGAACACGTCGCCTTATATCGTGGTGATAACGCCCCCTCGGTAGACGGTTGTGATGGGTGTCTACGACCGTCGCCGGAGGCCGACAGCTGAGTCCGAAGCGGCCAGACGTTCGGCGGTAATGGTTTGCCCTTTTTTTTTCCTGAGACATTTTTTTCATCCTTCTGTGCTTCGACCTCCCGCTGATATGCCTTCTTTCGCCGCTACAGAGACGAGATATGTCCTAACGTCCTTCAACCTAACGAATTCCAGTCCAATCGTCACGCCTCATTCATCATGCTATCCAATTGTATACCATGCATTCGCACAACAACTGTCCACCTGCATATCTTTTCCTTTCAGTATACTAGCCGCTCTGATACCTACCGTCCCATCATCTACCATAGGCTGCATATCCGTTCATATCATTCTCATCTTTCCATCAACACCATGTTCCAAATACCCAGCATATTCGTTGTATTGCCTCTGCTTTTTTGTTCGTTTGTTCGTCCTCGCTTTCCACGCTTTCATTCGCCGTATACCCGACGCCCATTTTTGCTTTCGACATCGCTTTCGTTGCACGTTACCCTAAGCTCTTTCCCAGATTCGGACTTTATTATCCATCCCTACCTATCCATGCATTGCTTTAGTTGTGATACTCGAAACATAGTAGTACTTGAACATTCCGATCTGCATTTGAACTGAGAAGAGGACGATTGCGACATAATACTGTACAGCCGTTCCGAACCTGGTTCTGATTCAGAACTTGCCAAGACGTTGTTCGGAGAGCGTCGAAGTCCCGCTCTATATGCTAGGATAAAAAATGAGCGGATGGAAATAGATGAAGGAATGCTCCAGGCACACCATATTTTAAGGAAGATGTTGAAGTATTTAAACGCGGATTTATTCCTCCGTCTCGCATGAAAGCCTGCTTCCTAGAACAAGGACGCGGACGTTGGCTCTGCTCTGTTGGGGCGAGGGATCGAATGTGAGCGTCGTACCAAATTGAATACGATAATGTCAACGTACTTAATGTCTCTCCAGGCAGTATCGATCGATATCGCGCCACTGACTCGGAGCAATAACGGCTGGAGGCAGGTGTCGTTGAAGTGAAGGGTTCGAGCGTCATCCATATTATCCGTGAAACGCTGTTGATTGCAGGTAAATCTTGTCCTCGCAGCGCGTTTCTAAGTGAGCAGGAAGGATGAGGCCGACTGTACACCGAAATCCGACGCTTACACACCTGATATCTGCGGTCGACCCTTTCCGAATCCTGCGCTATGGATCGCTCTAAAGCCTGTGCAATGTCTCACTCTTCCAGTCCGGACGACATTCCGCTGTCGTCATGGTCTTATTAATAACGGAATCGTTCATTTCCGTGAAAACAAATGCCGTGAACACAAATGAACACCAGGAGATGTCGATGGACACGCGTCAATAGGTATTGCGTCCCGGGAGCGCTCAACGCACGTAGTTGCAGATGGCCCATGAGGGTAGGCGCTGACAGTGAAACCCATTGGGCAGACCGGAACCAACTCCAGGGTGTCATGGCAAGAGGCGAGTTTGAACTGAAATTCATGAAAACCCCTGTCCGTTTGCATCTGATCACGTGCCGTGAAAGACGCGAAATCTTCCAATTTTTTGGCCGTACTCTATCGATTGGACTTTGCATGAGGAACGTCCATCTGCAGTCTATTTTATTTTGTTACACAAATCGAAAGGTTCCTCTTCCGGCTGTAACCCTAACCCCACTGAGTTCCGAGTTCACTTTCTTATGTTACTACTACGAGTGACGCTCACGCCATTCAACTCAACTTGGGCTCGATCGCTACTCGTTAGAGCCACCACCGAGATTGTGAGCCATAGACCTCTTTCTAAGTCGGTAGCCCCCCTTGACCGTTGCTTCTCTCAGTTCAAGTTGCACCGATTATTCAGCGGGTCGCGTTCGAATTTCCTCAAAGCTCAAGAGACAGTTTTTGTTTTCGAGGTATAATTTACCGGCCCCATCGGTTTTTACACCTGAGATCCCCACAGGATCTCCAACTATGAAACAACTGCCCCAAGGGATATGGCTCCTCATCGCCAGTTACGCCCATCCACGCGACCTCCCATCTCTCGCGCGCGTGTCCAGAATTCACCCACACGCGTGTCGACCTATCCTCTATCGTAATCTTTCCTTGAGGAACTCCCGCTCGGCCGACGAAACCATATCTCTGCTAGGAACAACTCTGGCCCTGAGGATCGAAAGGCTGGAGCTCATCACAGATGCTCCAATATCGAGTCTGTGGCCGCCATTGAAAGTCATCAAACACATGAAGAACCTCCGAATTTTGACCCTCAGAGAGGCGTCTCCATTCACGGGTGCGCCGGAGCAACAAGAGTTTGTCTCCGCTATAGCAGGTTGTTGTCCAAAACTCGAGGAGATTGAGGTCGACCTGCCACCAGAGGTTTTGGATGAGGGGTTTGATCTGCATGGAATACGAAAAGTTCGCTGGACGTCCTCTTCTGGTACGACCTTCTTCGGATGTTAAGCTTTCTTGACTCACCCTTCGTGTGCAGACAGCAATTCGCTCAGCACGCCATTCTCCGACAGAGCCTGCCGGTGTCTCCTTCTGACATCCCAATCGACGCTGACGCACATCAGTTTCCCCGGAGACATCGATGATTTCGAGGCGGAACACATCATCTCCTTCAGCACCCTCCATTTCCCCGCCCTCCAATCACTCGTTTTGGGCACTTGGATCGACGTGGACTCACCCGAAATCCCTACAGCCCTCACCCGGTTCCTTGTTGCCCACCCCACCCTCACCGAGGTCAGCCTGGGGTACAGCGCCGACGACGAATACCGCATCGACCTCGATCCAAATGTACTCCAGGCAGCCACAACCCCCATCCTTCCTGCTCTCCGGCGTCTGAAAGGCCACCCAGCGTCGATTCGCGATATCGCTGTTCATTCGTTGACGACACTAGAGTTAGGTTCTGGCCATGACCCAAACGTACGCTTCGACTTTGCCGACCTCTTCGACGTCCTCCGCGGCAAGGGCGGCCTACCCAACGTCAAGAAGCTGGCTTACTACGCTGGCGTGTCGGCAGAGGATGATATGGACCTCTGCTCCATGTGCATGGACGGCCTCTCCGCTCTATGCCCGCAGGTAGAGGTGTGGGTCGGGGACCTCCCGCGGGTGGGGCTGACGCTCTGGTCAGTCGTGAACATACTGTCCAAGTTCGCGAATCTGCGCACGGTGTTCCTCAGGTCGTGGGGTGTTCCAGCACCGCAAAATTTGTTGGTGCTTGATGTTGCCCGGGCGTGGCAGACCAATGTGCACATCTCGAACGGTTGGTCTCCAAAAATGAAGGCAGCGAAGGAGTACTTGTCATACACATCTCGCGGGACAAAGAAGGGCGCATGACGTCAACCAACATCTATGAGGAGGATGTTTCCTTCGAGGAGATATCAGCTTAATTCCGACGCAATGGCAGTGATTGGAAAGGAATTACACTGGACTATCATAAGGATGTTGCGAGAGCAGGGATGGCCTTGATTTACGACCAATACCCGTGTCCTCCTAGTGTACTTACCCTCGACTGACCGAATCATTGTGTATTAGTGCAAACCTAGGTACTTCACATCATATCTAAGATAATAATCACTACATACGGGTATAACACTATGGTTCCAAGTGAGCCCTTGAGCTGTCTGAATAACCAATGGAGGCAGGTTTGGGCTCCATTGACGTCTCGACCTCCTCTCCCATGTTTCCGATGGTTATCGTCGCCATCGTACTGAATACGATGGATGTGTTCGGGCGCGGCAACGCGGCAGAGTTGACCAGGTTGACCCCAGCGGAAGGGGCGGAACGGAGATTTAGGACGAGACGGGAAACCATTGTCGAAGTCAGCATGACAGTCAGTGATGAGGCGACGGATTTAAGGTTGTCAGGAGCAAACTATGCAACGGATTGCAGATTAGATCTATAGAAGACAGTGCAAAGAGGGTGCAAATAACTTACGAAATACAGGAAGGCGTTGGAAAGGTTGACCAGGAAAATCACTAGGAAGTAGAGTGTGCCATCGCGGACCAGAATGTGTAGTAAACTGAGAATAGAAACACCGTTACACACCTCACGAAAAAAACAAGATAAAGGGACGTACGGGATTTTGTCCGAAGAACGAAGGTATTCGCGCGTGCGCCACAACGTCAAAAAGAAGATAGCACCATCCAGGAGTAGGGGCCCAGCCCAATTAACGGCTGAAAACGAGAATCAGATGGACAGAAACGGACATGGAATAGAGAGCTATCCCTTACCAAGCCATTTACTTGTGGCGGTCAGAATGCATCCTATAAGCATGTCTTCGTCAGTATTATCGAGTTATAGGTTCGACCAAGTCCTTCCGTACCGACAAACATGGGACCAGGGGGCAATTGCAACACTGAGTGTTAGGGCGGATAGAGTATTAGCAGGAAAGCAATTTCGTACTGAAAGCTTACCTCCAGCAGTACTTATCCCTACCGCTGAGCTTACCAGTTGGGCGGTCCAGACGGACAAGAGGAGGACCAGGAGAATATTTGAACGATGGTACAAGGCGTACACGCGCAAGATCATAAGGACTGAAATTAGCAGGAATTTCGTTGGAACAATCAGCAGGCATGGATGATGCTCAAAAACACATACGCCCGCATACTATAGAAACAGAGAGAATTTCAGTGACATATGCTGGCTCAGCAGCTCAGGAAACTCACGGCTCGAAACCGAAACACTCGACGCGCCAAGAAATTGGACAAAATTAGAGCATCTATGTAAGGGAACATTAGAGTGGAATGGCTGATGGATGATGAATGTTCCGCGTACGCGGCGCCGGTCCAGTGAGGATAATGAAACGCTGGATAGACCTCAATATTGAAATCAATCAAGGAAAATGCAGCGGGGCTGATTACCTGTGATGGCCACGATAGATCGTAGCGGTGAGATGTATCTGTTGAGTAAAAACAGAAGCGAAGCTCCTGATAGTCGGTGTTTCCAGATGCGTTCCACCTGCAAATACTCTATCCGTAAGAGGCGACCGGAGTTGGCAGGTCGCAAATTTCAAAGCACCTCGTCATCGAAAGTCAAAGCTAAATGACAATGAGCAACCTGCAGTTTTCAAGGAATAGGCGACTTACCATGGTCGTATAACAGAATTACGAACCCTGCTAGCTGAACGGATTTCGAAATCCGACTGCAAAGGTGGCTCTTCGTCAGTGGTTATCTGGAAAATAGCTAAAATGGCCGCTCACAGATTGCGAGCGATATTGGCTAGTATCGCAGGCTCCAGCGGGCGAGCAAGGGAAAACATGGAAGGCGTAACAGGCTGTCCACTGCTCCGTCTTATAGAGTCCCGAGACCTATCGTAGTGCTCCAGATGAAAGGGGAAACGCGCGACAATTTAGACAGTAACTACACGCACAGACAACCTGACGTTTCACAGTTTCAGTCAGGTGTATGACGCGCAGCCGCGATCTATCGAACTCACTCGGGTCCCATGTCTTCTTTGATGGAGCTGAGATCATGAGGCGTCCGCTGGTGATGGCATCCTGTCGATGGGCAAGATTGAGACGAGAATAATCAAAAAGATCGCTCATTATCATGATGGGCGTAAGTTTTCCTTTGATGCTAGAGGCCGTCTCAGCAATTCTGAAGTCGCTGTGGCGCACCCAGGGTACTACGTAGGTTAAGGACAACTTGAAGAGAATTACAATACAGAAAGCTGAAACTGCGCGACTTGAGATGTGGTAGGTCGTTGAGGAAGGACGAACAAACAAGGGGAATATGATTAGGAGGCCGTAACGCCGGCCATGGTTTCTCAGCGGCGAATTTCCCTCTGGGGATCTCGTATGGGGTTTGCAGTGTTGAATCGTCGCCAAGATGCTTTGCCGACGTATCCCACACCTTCGAATGAAGCCCCAAGTGCTGGCGGGGCCATCCCGGTTGGAGATCGTTCGTGAAAGGGAAGAGTGATAGTTTGTCTGAGGGCTGCTTCGTGGCCTAAGGCGAAAGACGACCCTCAAAGAGTAAATGAACAGTACGTTAGTCGTGGCACGTATTCAGATAACGACGACGGACGGTCAACCCTATCGTTCAAAAGCATCGAAACGCAACGTTATATGGCCTGACGTATCGCGCAAGGGAGTCATCGTATGCGTCCGTAGAAACAATGGGGGGAGGACACCCGAGACAAGGGAAACAAAAGGTTCATAAATAGTGGGCTCAAGCACTACATGCCCGCCATTTCCCACAGATTTCCTACAAAAGGAACAAGAGCGTGTAGGCATGCGTGTAATGCGAAGAATATGGCCATAGGAGGTCGGAGATACAGGCGATATACTAATCAGAAAGACGAAATGAGGACCATATCAAGAGGCGAGGAAAAGGCTGGAGATAGTGAGAAACCGGATGACACACCTTGTGGTTACTTGGCGGCGATGCCATGGATAGAGGTCTATGATATCGCATTCTTCGCATGTCGAGACACTCCGGAGGGCGAGGGTCGCAAATTGTCGTTCCTAGTTCCGATTGGATATCGACTGAATTCTGTGAGGGTGTTGACGATGGGGAGGGTTTAAGAATGTCGTACGAAAACTTACCTTTCTCGACTGGCAGTCTCCATGTCGAAAAGCGGGGCATGATGCATGAGCTTTAGCTCGTCCACTCATTGCCCCATGGCCGGCTTCAGCCCCATTCGTTTGTTTGCCCTCCTTGAATTGTGGTCGTGAACTTGCTACGTCCAGCATCGCCACCATAATCTTCGACAGGACCTCTGGCAGGTGCTTGAACCCTTCTCCATCTTCCTCCGGAAAGTTTCATGCCTCATTCCTATTCCAGGACGAGATGTGGATCGCTGAGCCGCTTATGACAGAGTTCAATCATATCAGCTGCCTCGGCCACAGCTCGTGTCTCCATCCTTTCATCGTCTGCACACATTGTACACGACGGCCGCGCGTTCGACGAGAGGTTCTTGTCTGTTGGGGATGTGTAAGAACCAAACCGTGGATGGCGTTAAAGTCGAGGATATGCTAGCCGTTTGCTGACTTTTTTCGAGCAGTAGTTCACACCGTCGAAGGTATGAGGATTTCCTGGTACGATTTTCTTAATCAAATGATATTCATAATTGCTGGAGGAACTCACAAACTTCAGAACACCTCATCAGTCCTTTCCGTGTCTCTCCGCCCTCTGCTTCTACAGGGGACACGCGACGGTATCTTCATCTGCTTAGCAGCCTAGCATAGCACCACGAACAAGCCATTGGAATTGGGAAAAGGAGCCGCTAGCCGGAGTCGCGCCCCAACACTAGAGGCTTCAGGGGAGTGTCCAGCAGACACGCAATATAGAGTTCTGGGAGCGAGTTTCCGAATCCAAGAAGGCTCCTTGAAGAGCGTCAAGAAGATTGAAACGAAGTTAGCATACGCGAAGTCTGAGTCAAGAAGTCGAATTCTATTCTCAGGAGCTTTGGGGAGGTCGGAGTCCGAAATATGTGCCGGTATGGCACTTTCAGCCAATCGGCCTCTGCGGATGCCTGAGAATTAAAGCTGCGATATCTCACGGCACCACCGTTGTTGAATAGGTTCTTGGTAGCCGATTCGACTTTGCCTTACAGCACATCAAGCTCAAGGCCCTTCCAGTCTGCAGTGAAGCATAGCAAGCATATTCAAATATTCAGCTCCCACCAATACTTCGCGACTCGGCATTATCGTTATCAATCTTCACTTGGGTCAAAAACCCGTCATATATCCTAGTATCTCAGCGAATCGTCCCAACTGCGATCCCATGGAACATCAACCTCCCTTAGAAGGCACCCACCTTGAGCTGAAGATGGCCGAAGGCTCGAGGAGTGAGTCATCTTCATGAACCGTTGTTTCTTCCTGCTCATGACATTGCATTCACAGAATCACTTTGTGAGACTTTGAACAGTCAACATCTGGATGAATCGCTCACCGTTATTAGCCTACTCGTGGCGTCCGAACGACGCGTCCAGCATTACCCCAAAACATGACGAGTCATACCAGCAAAACATAGTTCCGTCGCTCAACGATGTCGGAAAGGTAAGGTTCAAGTGTCTGTATTCATCGGGAAAGGGTCTTACGATGCTCTTGTTCTCCACTAGGATGGCGATACGAATCGATTACTGTCAATGTACCTCAACGGGGTCGATATTCACCCCACTCATCAGGAAACCACCATGCTGAACGGCTTTCGAAGCGCCTGTCAAGCAGCAATCGACAGTCTTCAAAATAAACGTCGCCAGATGCTCCTGACGATAGAAGGACTCTCTCTGGAGCTTGCCGGCCTTGAAGAGGAGATGAATTATAAGGGAAGACAGCTTGCAACTGCGTCGGCCATCGTCGCACCGATTCGGCGACTTCCCATGGAGTTGTTGACAAAGATATTCCGCTTCACGCTCCAAGATGAAGTGTGGCCACTATTTCGGCGGGATTCCCCGCTTGTCCTCTCTCATGTTTCCAAACTGTGGAGACACGTCGTTGTCAAGGACCCCTTCTTGTGGTACCAGATCTGGTGCTCACTACCTGAGGAATCATGTCGAGATGATACAGATGAGGACATTGAAGCAGAAGACCACGCAATCAACCTATACAGACGTCTCTTGCAAGGAATCAACCTTTTCTCGACACGGTCCGGAGCCGTTGCCCTTGATTTAGCATTATTCGACGAGGTTTCAGAAAACAATATACAGGACCCGACTGCGCAACTTAAGGAATATAGGAAACGTGCTCTCGAAGACATTCGGGCACTATTCCCCAGATGTCGCTCACTAGGTATCTGCTTGTTACGACCGTCCGGCAACCCGTTCCTGGTGGGCGTCCGCCGAAGTGTCTTCTCCAGATTGGAATCGCTTCGTCTTTCTCTGCGGCGAGATTTACCTTCTGTTCCTCCAGAAACCAACATATTTTCGGCTGCTCCCCTTTGCCGCTGTGAATTGCATACACCCTTCCCCGCTGACCTCCGTAATTTCTCTCTACAACACGACAAGCTTGAACACGTAGTTCTCGGACTCAGTGCCCCCCCAAATTCAAGTGAAACCATTGCTAGAGATTCGGTGCTCGCTTGGCGAAATTTCATTGTCAAGTGCGCCAACCTCCGGACAGCGCAAGTTCAATATTCTTGGTATGCAAGAGTCAACGACCAGCATGAACAACCTCAAACTGCGGGAAGCTTTTCGTCTTCCGCAACAATGAACCACTTAACGACACTCGTCTTGAGAGTAGCTTCTAATGGAAGCTTCGCCGATCTTCTGCGAGATATCGACTTCCCTGTCCTTGACATTCTTCACCTCTCCATCCCAAGAACATCCTCACACATGATAGTTCCCCTTACACCGAGAGGCAAACCGTTTACGGAGAGTATTGAGCGTAATATGCCCTACATCACGAGGCTAAAGGCACTCTGCCTAACTCGGGTGCATATTGCCGACAAGGACCTTTGCACACTGCTGCGTATGACACCTCGACTCCAATCATTAAGCGTGTTGAAAAGCCGCATTCAGGAAGCAACCCGCACCACTTCCAGGATCTGGCTTGAGGACTCGGTGGACCTTGTTTCGTTTTTGACAATCAAGGATGCCGATAACCTCCCAGAAGGGTTCAACCCACCTGTTCCTGCACTTCGCACACTTCGACTGTACCATAACGAACACTCGGCGAAGGCCAGCCCCGATCCGGCTACGTCTTTTAGCCGTCTCGCACAGTCGCGCTATCGATGGACGCTCTGACAAGCAGCGCTTCCGGAAGAAAACAAAGCCCAGCTGGACTTCGAAACATCTCCTTTCCAGCTGTATCTCACGCTAGAAACACCGTATGACTCGCAGCAGAAAATGGATGAGACTATCCCGAATGCTGTTAAATCACAACTCGGCCCCGTTCACACCAAGGTTCTCCGGCCAGATTATTTAAGTCCTTATTACCCACTTGCGGACTTGGAAGTTCATGACCAAGCCTTCTGTTAGTCGTTTATTACAGATTGCTTGTTGTTGTATAGCTGATATAGTTGCTACCAATGCGAAAAGCTGTCGATACGTACTCGCAACGGACCAATATCTTATAAAATTGGCAGGTGTATAACCATTTCTGTGAAGCCCACTTTGCGTAGGAATCCTGTTGAATTGGTGTCGGTGCGTAAGTGACACTTCTTGATATTATAGATTTCCGTTATTATTTTGAACCCCCCCGTCTATCTACAACAGCAGCTCTAGTTCTCTTCCTTTTCTTCCTTGTGCAGTATCAACCTGGATCTCTCCCTCTTAGAGCCTTCAATTTGCCGCGGTGTGGTAACTGCACAGAAGTCGAGCATGTTTGATATCTTTGTCCGATATTGTTGCTGCAGATAAAAAGTCTATCTCGGTTTGAACCAGCTATAAGAGGGACCACTGGCATTGCGTCATTAGTGGAGAAGAGAGCGATCACGCGAGAGCCGCTGGAAGGAGCGCTCCCCGGTCTCTCACATCGAGTTTGTTACGACAATAGAAGATTAAATTAGACCCGCTACCGAAATTTGTCTTGAAATAGAGAGAGATCACGGTTTTCGCGTGAGCATCTTCCTACATGAAGCTTTTCAATACTTAGTAATAATACCCAAGTTTTTCATGGTTTGACAATTATACAATGATCATTCCGACGAGCCCAAGAAGCGCCCAAGAAGCTTGCGAGAAGCTCTCCATCCTTCGTTTGAAGAAGGTAACACGCACTGCACTGTTGTAATTACTAGATTCAGACGTGATCTTTTTTCCCTACCTATCCCGCATCCTGGTTGGTCTCTCCCACTAAGATATCACTGGCCTAGATGTGTGGAGTGAAAAATGCTTTGTTGTGTAAATCTGATAATAAGAGGTCTCCTCCTTGCACAATATAAAGGCGATGCTAAGCTCTACTGTGGGATGATTCGAGAGACTCATAGGTCGAGAAGCGCCTGTGGTCTTCTCGGAAAACCCTTCAGTAGGAAGTTCTAAATGAAGACCATTGTATGTTTAACGGTTATTAGTCTACATGGCCATGCATTGCCCTACCAACTAGATTTCTCGCCAAAAATCCACTCCCCTTGGAGGCGATCTAGGGAATGGCTGTCGTCCATTTGCAGCATCTTTGTGTGGAGGTCACCAATTTCCTTTTGGAGTTTCGCCTTAACACTCGCGAAGCGCGACCTATTGTCCTTCCACTCCACGTTAATGAAAAGTTGAAATCCCGACAATTCGAAGGCATATCGGTTGAGTGGTGATCCTGGAGGTCGGACCTCTGCTGCCTCCACTGGTACCGCTAACGCGCTAAGGCTGCATAAGCTGAGTGCGGGACAGGCTTGTCCAACGTACGAAGGCTGTAGCACAGCCCTAGTCTTCGTAACTGCAGCGGAAGGGAAGGAAACTTCCGAAAAATATTCATAAATAATTTCTTTCTTCTTTCCGTGTGCGACGTCAACGAGCAGGTGCATTGCATTTGATGGGAGTTGGCGCGGTGCAAGAGAACAAATATTTAATGAACTATGTAACACGAATAACACTGTGGGAAGCGTTGGCGGTTAATAAAACTACATAGGCCGAAACTGCCCAAG
>JANKHO010001102.1:0-11996 GCA_027627235.1 Agrocybe chaxingu | reverse complement strand
CTGTCAGTCGTGGTTCAACATGGTCGCCCACAGACACTCCCGCACACCACAATCAGGGCACTTCCTATTTCCAGCCTTCATCCCCGACGGCACAGTTCCACCCTCCGCCCATTCTCGTTCGAAATTCGTCGGCTCATTCTCAAAGGCGCCAAGCAAGGAGCCGCAGTGTCAGCAGCTCCCAGGCTACGAACCGCGGGTACCGCGACGATGACGTACTCAGCGAAGAAGATGAAAATGGAGAAGACGCCGACGATGCGGACGATGAAGAGAGGGCACACATGCGTCGACGGGGTAAGGCCCCTGCGACGTCCCCTGACGATGATTCAGGAGAGGGGGACGAAGATGAAGAGGAGGCCGATGTTGTCACCACCCTTAAAGAGCGCCAGTCTCTGATCAACGTCCAACACCCCTTTGGTCTGCCGATCTGGAAACCTGCGCTGTACAAGAAATCCAGGTCGGTGACGCGTCACGCCGACGAGGCCCTGCACTCAATCCCATCTGCGCAGGCGGAGCGCCACCTTCTCCCAGGCAATATCTTCTGGGCAGCTATATTTGGATGGTGGCTCGGACTTGTCTGCATCGCCGTTTCCATTGTGCTCTGGTTCGTTCCTCAAGGAGTAGAGCATTATTCCAACCTGGTTTATGGTTTGGGATGGTATTTATTCTGGCCCTTCGGTAAGTACGTGGAAGGTGACCTTGAGGAGGAAGTTGACCTCAAGGACGATGACGAGAGCCCTCATCCGCGGCGTTGGAGCGACCATACTGTACGCGGTGCTTCCCCTCAAAGAGATGTCGAAGCCCCTTTACCCGAGCATTCCAATTCCACTCTCACACCGAACAAACTTGCAGCCCGTGCGCAGAATACTTCATTCCCCAAACCCCCCGGCGAGACAACCGCGCTTCTTGGAGATCATGTAGCCCACATCCCCGTCCCGGTTAAATCCTATGGCACTGCTCTTCGAACGACATCAACAGACTCCACCGGCACAGCAGTTGATATATATTCAGATGAACCCCGAAAAGGCACCTTCATTGGCAAAGTGTGCTTCTGGCTTGCCCTTATCTCAATCATTGCCCCGCTCATGCTGTTCGTGTGCATGATCTGCTGGGCACTCGTGGTCACTATCCCGATGGCGAGGCTTAATTGGGCCCTTCTGAAGAGCCTATTCAGCATGCCTACGCATATACGCTTCTGTTCTGCTCCGCTCGTTGTAGTTCAGGCCGACCAAGAGGGCCATGGAGAGGACGAGGAAGATGCCGACGGCTCAACCCCTGTTGCCCAGTACTCAGTGAAGCAGCCCAGGTTATCCGCTGGCCAGGCAGCCCCATCCGGATCCCCCAGCTCCACAATCTTGTTTTGCACGTATCGCGCAGTCGGCTTCCAATACTACAAGTACACTATCGGTGGCGTCAACATCCTCTTTATCAACACCCTTCCCATCGTGTTTTTCGTGATCTTCGACGGCTTCGTCCTTCTGCCATGGGTCGAAAACCTGGAACATCACGGTCAACATGTTCCAGCATTTTTGGCATTCATTGCCTCGCAGGGACTCATCTTCATCCTCAGTCTAACCAGCGTGATCCCGCTATCATACTTTATTGGGATGGCCGTCGCCTCGATTTCGGCCCAGTCATCCATCGGAATGGGTGCCGTTATTAACGCTACTTTCGGTTCCATCATTGAAATCATCCTGTACGGTATTGCACTCTCTCAAGGCAAAGGACACCTCGTGGAAGGATCTATTATTGGAAGTTTACTTGCTGGAGTTCTTCTCATGCCCGGTATGAGCATGTGCAGCGGTGCGTTGAGGCGGAAGGAACAGAAGTTCAACGCAAAGAGCGCCAGCGTAACGAGCATGATGTTGATCATGGCCATTATTGGTGCATTGACACCGACTTTGTTCTATCAGATTTATGGCAACGTCAGTCCTAACGCCTCACTTCGCATAATCTAGCTAACCCTTTCCGCCGTAGTTCCAACTAGTTTGCAGCGGTTGTCCTTCGTCCCCAGGTCGCCCCGGCGATGCACCATGGATTTGTGACCACTGCTACTACAAACATCCAGACCCAGTCGATGATCCGTTCTACCAATCAACTGTCAAAAGTTTGATGTATTTCTGTGCAGCAGTCTTACTTTTCGTGAGTGCTTTCTGGATCCTTTCTGTGCAAACAACATCTCAGGTGCTTGAGATAGTCCTATCTTGTTGGTCTTTGGTTTTCTCTGCGGACACATGCAAGTCAAATCTGGCAAAATCCTCAGCCATTGCTCCATCCCATGGACTTGCCTTCTCACAATAGGATGTCCTTCTACAACAAAATCTTACATCCCGGCCAGAGCAGTGCACCATCGACCGCCTTCCCACAGCCCCCTTCCTTGCACCGCAAGCAAAGCAACTTGAACACTGCCAACAGCACTGGGGCATCGCGTACCGAGACACCTTTGCCGCGAGAGGGATCTGGATCATCTTCTGGCACTGCACACCCATCTGCAGGTCGTTACAGTGCACAAGGTTCGCCTACTTTCCACCGTAAAGTGTCGTACGCCGTCTCGCAGCAGCCCAGCTTTGTGCCTGTCATGGAAAGTGTCGACCACGTCGTCAAAAACACGGATTTGCGTAGCATGCGGCTCCCTGAGCAGATGACAACGGACGACTTCACACGCGCAGTGGCTGTCGCTACCGTCAGTGCCTTGCGTCATCAGCAGACGCACGGACAGGCCTCTGGAAAGTTGCGAGGTCCAGGTGAACAGGAAGCAACTGGAGGACACGACGCACCATCATGGAGCCGGACGACGAGCGCGAGCGTCCTGCTTGCTTGCACTGCACTCTACGCGATCATTGCCGGTGTGTTGCTTCTTTATCTATTTCACCCTTATAAGTCCTCACGTTGTTTTCCTACTTTCTAGAATTGCTTGTCGACGTCGTTGATGTTATCCTCAAAGGTTCTGGCATAGATGAAAAATTCTTGGGTATTACGCTCTTCGCCCTGGTCCCTAACACTACAGAATTCATGAACGCCATTTCCTTTGCTCTCAATGGCAACATCGCTCTGAGGTAGGTGTACAATATTTTCATCTCTCGAATTGTCAGTCAACAAGGCAAATAGCATGGAAATTGGCTCGGCCTATGCTCTCCAAGTCTGCCTCTTGCAAATTCCGGCCATGGTGGCGTTCTCTGCTTGGTATGCTCCCGAAAACATGGGCGAAGTCGCCAAAACCTTCACGTACGTAAAGTATCTCCCTTCTTGACTGCGCGTTGACAGCTTTCTTTTTAGATTGATCTTCCCTCGCTGGGACGTAATTGCTCTCATCCTTTCCATGTTTTTGATGACATACACCTACATCGAGGCAAAGAGCAACTACCACCGCGGAAGCATCCTTATTCTCAGGTATTTTTCTTATCTATCCTGATCATTTTCAAACCCCTGACATACATGCCATGCCTAGCTACCTTGTCCTCACCGCCGGCTTCTACTTTGCTCCTCCAACTGCTGTTGACATTGATCAAGGCCACATCGGTAGTCTCTCCAACCTGCAAGAGTTTCCAGCTCTCTCTTTCTTCCAGAACATAAGGTGGTATATTTCATCCTTCTGGTTGTAATGAAACCAGATTCCCCAGCGGCGGACACTCCATACCAAACAAACACATATGCACAACGGACTCGTCTAGTAGGCCTTCTAGTGCAATTTACAGCACCGCCCTCGCCGCACATCTTGTTGTCGCCATTGTCTTGATGCTATACTTATTCGTCTGCCTTTTCGTCCCTTTTCTTTGTTATTTACCAATCCCATGTCATGACCCTGTAACGACTCTCTTCTTGCTTTCTTATTCCTGACACAATTGCTACAGATTATAGTACACACATGCATTTCTTGCATAATACAGATCAATTCATGTCTACTCAATCATCTAGAAACTCAATGCAAGCTCTGCAACTCCTCCAGCACCTTCATGATCTCGTCTTGCGACAGCTTCAACTCTTCTGGGGCAGTACTACCTTTCATAATACACTTTAGTTGGTCGGGGTGGTTTACTACATTGAGATACTGCTCCAAGAAGTCGCCATCAACGAAGCCGAACGCGGCATTGTCTCCGTCACTTATTCCTTTCGTGTTCTTTGGTGCTCTATATCTATCGGAAGTGTCAATATGTGCACAGGCAAACAGAATGCACAGTGCACACCTGGCATGGCTAATTCCTCCTACCCCAAACAATGCAGCACCTAAGTTCCTCTGCAACTCGGTCAAGTGCAAAGCAAAGTCGCGGTCTTTTACATCAATGATCATGCCGATCTGCCCTGAAGACGTGAAGTAGAGGGTCTCTGGCACGAGCAGAGGTGCTCTCGTGGCGTCAATATTTGAGAAAGAACCTGTGTCGACAATCAATAAATCTGTGGATGATATGTACATTCTAGCTGTGCTTACCACGAATGAACTTTGACACCATGTCAGCGAGATGATAATTTCCAACCTGCTCCAGCGCCTCTCCGCGTACATTTTTTGTGAGCTCGAACACGGTAATATTGAGTGTATCCTGACAAGTGAAACTGATTGGCCAAATAGACGAGATGGACGGTATTGACTCACGTTGGCGCAAATCAAACTCTTTGTGCTTAACGCCTCAACAGCCACTGGATAGAGCGGTCCATAGTCTCGGGCCTCAGATATCAACCTTTCGTCCGCGACTTTCAGCAACGACACGGAAGAGATCTGGTCTCCTGCGACAACACGATCGGCAAAGGAGCTCAAGCTTGTCACCATGTAGTTATGGTTCCATTCCGCGAGTTTCTTGAAGGTGAATGTCGGGGCAGGAGATTCTTCTTCATAGACTTCTAGACGGTAAAGAAGGATCTGGAATGGACGTGTTCATGGACTGAAATTCGTCCTACAGTGGGAGGAGACACCTACAGAAGAATTGACGGCCGCCACGACTTTGTCTTCCACTGTTCTAAGGGCAAAAACGCATCCATTGACGACGACGGTCGTCACTAGGGAAAGCTCCATTGCCGATTGTTTACCAGAAGCTATGGCGACAGTGAATATCAGGAGCCTTCCAGCTGATGGCTCTTTCTCCTCTGCATTATAGATCAATGTCCCCAGGCAAAAAAACGGTTTTTTCTGATCTCCGATCGCCGCAGTGAAAGTCGTTAAAGACACTATTTCTTCGTCAAGGTCACATTTGTACTGTCCAAGAACTGAGCGAAAAATGTCAGCATTGATACGTAGCAACTTGGGAGAAAGTAACTGACTAGCGAGGGTGTTATCATCCAATAGTTGGAACGAACTCGCAGATGCTTCATAGTTGCCAATCCTTGAAGGTTCGATCCTAGTGAAAGCCACCCCGAAGGCTTTGAGCGAAGGTTCATGAACAATCCGGCGCGGATTGTCGAGACCGAAGGAAGCCTGTGGATCGCCGACAGTGAATATGCTCGTCGATACATTGGGGAAGAGTATTGCGCACCGATCGTATGTGCATCTTGTTCAAATCCTTGATGTTTCCTATGAATAATCCGGTTGGTCCCGCGAGAGCTAGCGAGGCAGGGAATGATGTCGTGTTTAGGGAACACAATGCGGCTATTTCCTAGAAGAAACATCTGTTGAGATTTTAGTTACCACCAAGTAAAGGAACATTGCTACCTTCAACATAATTGGGGAATTGGCAAGGCGGCCATTCTCGTAATAGAGAATTGTTGCCCTATTTCCAGCCGCGAAGACCGACTTCCTTCCATCCACTGTGCACGGTGATAAATGAACTGGTGCATACCCCAGGGAAATAATCTTCCTGTCGGTCAAAGCTCCTCCTTTCCATGACATCGTTGCAACTGACCCATCGCCAAGTCCCGCGAGCAGGTACGGGTGATAATCGGCCCCTGGCGACTTGTCCGCGCCAAAGTTGTACAACATGAGCGAGCGAATGATGGCGGGCAGCTGAGATGATTTGCCAGTATCGGTGGATTGCAGACGACCTTCGCTAGCGATCTTGAATATTTCAACAACATTCTTGGTCCAATAGGCGACTGCAAGCTGAGCTGAGAATGACTTCTGTGTATTCAAAGGATGGATTGTGACGGCAGATATTTCAGAACCTGTAACATGGTTACTATTCGTCCGCGGATCAGCATATATGTGAAGGGCAAATATGCTGACAATGCTTACATAGCCACCCGAAAATTAGTGGTATCACTCTCGATGTTAAGTACCACAACGATGCCGCCACTGAGTGCTAGGGCAATTTGGCTGGCATTGATATCGGCAGCAACAATTTCTGGAGTTGGCTTTTGTGGCCGCTCGGGTGGCGTCCAGTGTGACTTTTCCTCGTAGGTCTTCATCGTCGATGACCACTCAAATAAGAAGACGCCGTTGTGCAGGACTTGAACAACCAGTGACGAATCAACGTACTCCATTTTCTCCCTCTTCGACAGGTTGGAGAAAGCCAAAGTGGGCCTGTTTGTAGCAAGTCCACTAGGTTGTATCTGTTCAAAAGAGATGTTGCTTCCAAGGTCATTGATTCGAAACAGATGGCTCTCATTGGCGGTCGAGACAAATAAGTGTGAATCCTCTCTGTTGTAATAAGCTCAATTCGATATATCAATGAACCAGGTCGAGGACTTACGCATCCTTGTACATAGATCGAACTGGCCATATGCCAAGGACGTCGGTCAATCCTGCCACGCACGCCAATTCCTTGAAGTTGGCTCCATTCCGGACGATGTTGACAGAACCAGTATTTGAGCCTCCGCTGCAGGTAACGATCTGGTTCTATCGAAAAGTTATTTTTGATTCTGATCGAGATTTGGGATTAATCAAAAAGACTTGCCTGTCCACTCCCATCTATGTCCACGAGGGCAGCATCCATGATGGGCGCAATACTCTTAAAGGATTCTAGAATGGAAACAAAAGTTCCGTTTGGGTCAACCACTCGACCTTTTGAGTATTCACCCGCGCCATCGTCATCGACATCCATGTCGTCCTGGGCAAGCGCTTTCTCTTTACCCTTCTTCGACGGAACATTAGACAAGCTTCCTGGCGAGACGGTTTTGATTTCAGAGGGTATGATGAGGAGAGGCGAATCCTGGGCCGAAGTGGCTGATTGTGAAATTTGAAGCAGCTGTGAATCTCCAAGGTGTGAGCCGAGATAAACGATGTGATTGGTGAGATATGTCAGCGTTGTGGGTGAGGATGTCTAATGAAGGTTGTTTTACGAGGAGTTTCGAGTCTGGAAATGAAGGGCGCACCTCCCCGAGGGGGACGAGAATCATACCAAGCTGGTTGACACTGCTTAACGAAAGCAGCGACAACCTGCCGAAGGAGTCCCCAATCAAGATACGCGATGTGTCTCGTTCAATATTGCACCACCTGTGATACAATGAGGAAGGTCTGAAATAAGAGGCATTTTCGTGCTTACGCAGTGACTTCACTCCACGGCCACTCGATCGAAGCTGTTGGTTTTCTCCTTCTGCCTTCTCGTTCGCGTTCCTTGGCTTTGGCTTTGGAGGATTCTGAAGGATCTAGACTCTTCTTCTTGGCTTCTAGCCGCTTTCGCTTGCCTCTTTGCTTTTCTTGACTCTCCTTCGAGGCAAATTCGTAGAGCAGAATCTGCCTCCCTCCGACCACCAACACACCTCCTGGGAATGCATCTTCGTCGCTTCCGTCGTCCGCGGACGCATCCGGATTCACTGTTATCAACTGCGGTGGAGAATCCGTCGGAAAAGGGACGACTTTCTCGGATATCCAGGTAGATTGCAGCAGCGTCGAATGCTGAGGACAGACTTCCTGGTTATCAGTGTCGATGTCGCGTGCGCACAACTGGAGGCGGCCTTGAATATCGAGATACAAGATTCCCAAAGCATAATCTTCGTCAGTGTTAGGAAGAAAGGCAAGTGAGAATACGTTGAGCTCAGGTAGCCTAGAGGATATGGCATGTCAGTAAATATGGCTTGTTCTAAGAATATGAAGGCATACGAAACATCGAAATCTTTTTGATAAGCACCTCCTTTGAGGGTTATAATCTTGAGTTTGCCTGCATAGCAGCTGACAACTGCCAAGTTTCCGGAAGGATGAATGAGGAAGTCTGTGAAGAATTCTGCGAGCCGAGGAAATCGTTCAAAGAGAGGGATCTGCTTCTTGACCTTCAACTTTGGCGCCGAGCTTTCTGAGTCCACATAAGATAGAATTATCAGCTCGGGTTCGGGATGAGTGATCATAACCACAATATTAGATCTTCCGTCGTATTCCTGCCACTGTTATCAGCCACTGAATTGGATCTGAAATTCGTCCTTACTGAGATAGGAAGCGTCTTGACAGAGCATATCTTTCCCCACACATCGACGCCGCATTCATGTTGCAAACCGTGGGGTCTCAAAGAGTAGACATCGAGGCTGTTGAGTCTCGCGACCACCAGGTGTTCTAGGTTTCGCTCTGCCAGCCGGCACTTGACAGAGGAGAGAACCGACGACGAAGGGTGGAAAGTCGACACAACCTTCATGCTGGAGGACTGTGTCGAATGTGGCCAACCTTTGAGGGGGCCGCGATGGTGAGACGCAAAGCCTTGGAGTTCGGCAACTTCGAACCTAGTTCATCGCCGGAGGCCCGGCCCGTGATGGAAATCGTAATTAATTCAGCCTCGGTCATCACTATATGCAGCATGCATAGTTCCATCATCGTTCATTATTATATCTTCTCCAGCTTCATCATCTCTGCCTCCCTTATCCTTCCTTACAAACTGATCTACCAGAGTTGCACGGCCCGCCTTGAGACCCGTTCCTGTTGCATTCCGTCTTTTTGCGGATGATGTCCACAGTATTATTTCTAGAGGTTCAGTCAGGACATGACAGCGCCGGTGTCACCATATAGATACCTTCTAGAAACAGGAACTCGTCTGCCCTCCTTGCAACGGCAGCTACGTGCTCGATGCGTCAAATCTCAGAGCACTCACAGCGAGCAGAAATTGGTCTCACCAATATCCTTTTGCTGCACGGTCGAACGCTTCTCGCGCTGAGAAACTTGTTGAGCCGCTTCGCATAATCTCTTGATGAATTCTTCTGTAGCAAGCGAAATCAAGTAGGTTGCATCTCTGGCGACGATTGGGATTTCCTGTGGCAACCTTCTTGAGGTAGGTGCAGAGTGGAAGCCAAGATGTCACACCTTATCTGCCTTGATTATCCTCTGTACCGTCGCAAAAGGAAGCAAGGATTTGCCTGGCTGGCGCACCAAGGGCCCCTGAGGGTCTTTCTTTTCGCGAGGCCTGTTCGGTTTTGGGGCAGCTTTATCTGGCTCTGGGGCTTCAACGGCATCCAGCTTCTCATCTATACCGCCCTCTGTCTCTTCATGAATTCGTGCGTCTTCCTTTTCTAGTTGGGTCTCATCGGCGCGTGGGCTGGCCGACATGAAGGTGGTTCAGTTGAGAGTTCTTAGAAACGCGTACGCGTGACCGGTCGCGTCAAGTGTCACGCGGATGTGGCTGAGTTGGCCCGCGTCGAAGCTCGATGATTTCGAGGGTCGCGGTGCTCAAGGCGCAGCTGAGGTGATTTGATGGCTCTTTGTCATCATATATAGGACACATGAGATTTCGCCCCCCGCACGTGATGAATTGTATTACATAACACTCTCGAATTTGCGAACCAGTTCGTTTCAGCAGCCTTTGTGGTTAAGGAAAGTGGCCTTACGAAAATTCCAACAAAATTCCAAGTCAAAAAAAAAAAAACCAAGGCAATTGATCCATTGTGTTCGGGCTTTCATTCATTCAAAGTGGGCTTTTATGAGGAACCACATAGAATATATTTCAAGGTACATAGTGTAGAAAGTATAAAGTGGAATTGACTAATGTACGTCGAGTACATGCGAAGTATTTATACTACGTTTGGGAGGTCCAAACATTATTATAGTAAGTACTACTTAATAGAGTAAAAGTAGACTAGATAATAAGAAGAAAAGTAACTATGGTACGACGGTACGAGCGCGTCGAGAGGAGACGAGACAAAGGAGATAATAGAGATAAGATAACAATAAAGATACCGAGGCGGCCCGGCCGCCAGCTCATCAGAACGATGAGACTTGTAACTTCAACACTCCCCCTCAAGTCGAAATCGGTCCGCTCAGCCCCAACGACTTCGCGAAGTGCTTCGCCTTCGCGCTCGGCAATGCTTTTGTCAAGGTGTCCGCGGTCATGTCGTCAGTCGGGCAGTAGACGAGTTTGAGGGTGCCGTTTTCGACGACGAAACGGATGAAGTGGTATCGGATATCGATATGCTTGGTACGTGCATGATAGTTTCCGTTCGTGGCGATTGCGACGGCTGACTGGTTGTCGCAGTGGAGTGTAGTCGGTCCCTCGATAGGCTCGAAGACTTCGCCAATGAAGTTTCGCAGCCAAACAGCCTCCTTCGCGGCGTGTGTTGCAGCCACGTACTCGGCCTCGGCAGTCGACAGGGTGACAAGCTCCTGCTTGCGCGAAGACCATGAAACGGCTCCCCCGTTGATCAAGAATGCGTAGCCCGAAATGGCACGACGATGGTCTTGCGAGGCTCCGTCGGCATCCGTGTAACCCTCCAACCCATCCTTCCCTCCTCCGAAGGTGAGTCCCCAGTCCTTCGTGCCCGAGAGATAACGAAAGATTCGTTTCACAGCTTCCCAGTGCACATGTCCAGGATTTTCGAGGAATTGCGAAAGAGTTGAGACGGCAAACGCGATGTCGGGTCGAGTTCCGATGGCGGCGTACATGAGCGATCCGATCGCCTCACGATACGGGATGTTACGCATTCGAGCAACTTCGAGCGGGTCGGTAGGGCACTGGGACTTTGAAAATTGGATGTTCGGATCCATCGGAATGGAAAGCGGCTTCAAGTCGGTAAAGTTAAAGCGGGCGAGGATCGATTCGATATAACTCTGTTGCGAGAGGGTGATGGTGCGTCGTTCTCGATCCCGCTTGGCCTGAATCCCAAGTAACCAGCTGATAGGTCCCAAGTCCGTCATCGCGTAACGGTCGTTGATGCAGGTCTTGTACTTGTCGAGAAGTTTTTGATTCGAACCTGTGATCGTGCAGTCGTCAACGTGGATCGCGAGGATCACCAACTTGCCGTCAACTCGAGCATAGAAGACACCGTGGTCGTATTCCGAACGGGTGAAGCCAAGGTCAAGAAGGGCACGTAAGAGGGCTTGATACCAGGTACGTCCGCCCTGCTTGAGACCATAGAGCGCCTTCTGAAGTTTCGCAACAAAGCGTCGTCCATCGCATCCTTCGAATCCTGGCGGCAGCTGCATGAAGATCTCCTCGTCGAGCTTCCCATTCAAGAACGCGCTGTTGAAGTCGAAGACCTCAATTGGCCAGTCGTTCTTTGCTGCGATAGCAAGGATCGTACGAAGGCTTGCCATCTTTGCAACCGGAGCGAAGGTCTCGGTGTAGTCAACGCCGTAGACCTGGGTGAATCCTCGAGCGACCAATCGTGCCTTGTATTTCTCTATACGGCCGAATGCGTCCTTCTTGATTCGAAACACCCACTTGCAGCCCACTATGTTCTTCCCTGGTGGCCTCTCGACAACCTTCCACGTCCCAGCCTTCTGCAACGACTCCAGTTCCTTCTGGATCGCTTCTTCCCACATCGGCCAGTCCGCCCGTCCTTGCGCCTCCGCTAAGGTCCTCGGATCCAACCCCTCGGCATCTGAAGTGGCAGCTCCCATCGCAAACTCCACTCCTCCCAGCTCCAGGTCCTCCTCACTCTCTCCCATCACAGTCGTGTCACCTGTCTGAAGTCCCTTTGGCAATTCAGGTCCCACGGCGCGACCATTACGGTAAGTCCCCTCCGTTGTCCCTTCGCCACTCTGGAGTCGATTGATGTAACTCGATGGTTTGACAGTGCGTTTCGGGCGCTCAGAAGCAGCGGGTGGAACCGTTGATGGAACAGATGGAGGTGGGCTTTCCGCGGTGGTAGGTTCGGCATCGGTGTCACTGTCGCAGCCATGTAGGCTAGAATTATACATGAAACTAGGCTACTGGCAATTCTCG
>JANKHO010001101.1:0-11996 GCA_027627235.1 Agrocybe chaxingu | reverse complement strand
GAGGCTAGACTACTTAAATACAGTATTTGATATAGATTTCTGGCGGTTAGAGGTGTCTCCTTCCCCAGTGAAAGTCCTCGCGGATACTGTTGTTGACCCACACAGAGGAAGTTGAGTCCTTCCTTCCAACAAGCTTTGGATAAAAGTTGTTCAGCATTGGTCGCAACAGCGGATATGCGTTCAAGGTCCAGTTCACCCAACCACCGAGCTCGTACCACCTCTTCAGCCTCTCTTTCCTCTTCTCGCTGCACCAATACCCCAGCTCCTTCACCAACTTCTCCCTGGCAGCATTGGGCAGTGTGAAGGTCATCGAGTTGGGGTCGACTTGGATGCCGATGATGGTCAACGGTGAGCCAAACACCTGCTTTCTCTCCTTGTGAGGTACACCGAGTTCATCCCACAGTGATAGCAGAACTGCCTGATCACGCGGGAGGGTTTTCCCATACGGCTCGTACAAGAGAGTGTTGTGGGCTAGACTACATCCCCAAGAGTCGTCGACGTAGGTCCCCATGCTTGCCACACCCTTCTTCATCTTGGCGATCCACCCAACCAGTGAATTGAATGCAATGAAAAGCGCGCCTGACCCGCAGTTCCCAAACTCATTGTTTCTGTCCACATAACACTCGCCGTCGATCCGGGTGACCTGCTTGACCTGCCAGAATGGGTGCATGGGGATGATTCGGTAAGCCTCTGCAATGTCCGACTTCCACACAACCTTCTCCTCACCCAGTGCTCGTTTGTGCAGGTCAATCAGCATCTCTCCAAAGTGCTTGAGATTATCGAGTGGGTATCCTGTGATGGATGGGTGGTGGATCATGCTGTTTAAAGAGTGTGGGCCATGGCTTTGGTCTGTGATAAGGTGATAGTCGGAGAGGTCAGGCTTTGGGACGGCGAATATAGGCATGGAGTACATGCCCGGGAGGAGGTCCTTCCCAAATGAAGGTGAGAAGCGCTCCTTTTCCAATTCTACCTTCAACTGATTTCTCAAGAAGGCTGCCTTTCCCTCGTCCTTTGGTGAAGCTTTGGAGCAGTCATTGGTGGTTGGATACCCAGTTTTACAAGTGTCCGCCCATGGCCAGAAACCTTCCCGCAGACCTGTAACGACCGATTGGACGAAGGGTTGGTTCAGGTGGTTGGATAGGTATGACTCAAAGACATTGACGTTGATTGGGCTGACGATCTTGAAAAGGTGGGGGTTATCTCGAATAGTTTTTGCCACTGTCGGGTCATTCAATGCTGATGCAGGAGGTCGAGGTAAGGGGATCGCAGACTCGGTCCATTCAGCCGTGGTCGGCGAAAGATCAGATTCTGGGTCCCAGACGTTGTAGCGAAGGTACCTGGGCTGCTTCCCGTTGAGCAATGAGCTAGCGACTGGAGGTGCATTTCGACTTTCCATGACCTTTGTTACCGCAGGCCTGACAAACATGTTTGTAGAAGCAATCATCTTCATTGTATTCGCATCCACGGTCACCATTGAAACGTTTGCAAATCTCGACCTTCTTTCGACCACTGCCACCTTGCTTTGAATGGCCGCCTTTAGCCTCTCCACCTCGCTTTGAAGATGAAGTTCCCGCTGACGCATACTCGACTCCATCGGCGTGAAGGATGGACTCGGCAAGGTTATGGAAGCGGTCGTAATCGGTGAGGAGAGTGTTTTGTCCACCACCAACGAGGTTTCTGACAGAGGCATCAAAGAGGATGACTCGACCATGGGCGCTGTCTTGTTTGGCAGCAAAGAGATCTTTGATATGTTCCTCGTACTTGTCAAGCTCTTCCCGCCGGTGGGGAAAGAGGAATATGATGGCTCGTTTGGCTTTTCTAAATGCAGCGGACCAGTCCGAGCCATTCCTAACTTGCCGCTTGCCATCAGGGACTGCAAAGACAATTTCAGTGTCTCCCAGGCGGCCTCTTCTCTCCGCATCAAGTTGGATACAGTGTTTTGAGGCGAAGAACTGGTTGAGGTCGACTGACTCTCCTCGAAGGATTCGGTCCCACTGGGATAGAGGGATTCCGTCAGGCAAACCTTGGGCAGTTCGTAGGAGGGTCTTGGATCCGGGGAGGTCAGAGCCAAAGATACAAAGGGTACAACAGGTCTTGATACAGCTTGGTCATCGGTTGTCAACACTGTTGGCATTAAACCAAGGCATGTCTTCTTCCGTGACTCTTCGTCGGCTGCTCGGACATTCATCCTCTCCATCAGACTCAGCCTCATTCCCTCCTTTGGAGAGCTGCTCGATGAGGTCCTCGACTTCTTCACGATGCCTCTTCCCAGCAACTTTGGGATCCCCCTGCAACTGTTCGGAGTCATCCGCGCCTCTAACCGGCTCTGTGTTGAGTTCTTTGAGATAGGACGTGAGTGCCTGTTGACGTTCGTCGTCGCTAGCCCCTGACCACTTATCAAGCTCTTTGACAATTTGCGTGGTCGTTTGGAACTTGGTAAGATCTCCACCTCTGAATTGTTCCAGGACACGTTGGAGCTGACTTCTGACCCTGGTCGTTTCTTGGGATTTGGCATCGCCAACGTCTCCGGGGGTATGGGTGGTGTCGACGGAAGGAGTCTTTCCTCGGGGATTGTCATCTTGAGTCATAACACGAAGAACAATGTACAGAGCACGAAATGTAAAGAACTACTCGTCTGTGAGCAGACAGTGAGTGTAACTACGGAAAAGGATAGCCTAAGTTGAACACACCTGGGAGAAGACAGTGAGTGTAACGGAGGAAGAGGATGGGCTGCCCCCTCTTCCTCGCTACCTCTGTCATCTCCCCTAATCGTCTCTCCTATCCCGGATATGAGACGTGAACCTGATTGGCTACCGCTGACGGTAGCCGGGATTAAATGTCGGTTCCACCTCCGTTTCGTTTGTCCTCTACTACCATACCGAGTTTGTGCGTCTCGCGCGGGCAATATATAAACGATTTATACATCTATTTCAGGTGTATTTAACATGAGTACCGTGTAGAGCAAGTGCAGCAGCATCCTCTCAGAAGTTTCGCAATGGTTATTTCTGGGCAAGTTGGAGAGGGTAATCGCAGGAAGGAAGGAATGTAGACAAAAACGCTCGATTGCAAGCTTCGCGCGAGAACAAAATGCTTTGTCATGGCTATCCTTTAACACTTGAACCTGAAAAGCGCACGTCCATTGGTCGATGAGCGAGATAACGACGCGCTAAATAACAGCATGCACGGGCGAGGAAACCCGTGCACGCTGAGACAGACGCAAAGCGACGTACTGGGCGCCGAGGAGCAGTGTCTGACCTCAGAGACATTTCGGGCAATTGGGTAGATGCGGAGTGCGACGAACAAAGTAATAGGGAGGTTGAAGAAGACGGTGAAAAGGACGTGGAGGAAGTAAGGAATGCTCTTCCAACATCCCAGGCGTCCACTTTCCTCCACTACCCAGCATCTGCATTATTGACTCAAACCGCTCGTCATGTCCTTTGAGATCCGCAATGAGATCCCGAAAGACGTTCCCGCATGATAGGATATCGCGCGAGAGGAAATGTGAACGGAATCCGATGCTAAGGGTGGAGGAGAGTCTAGTGGGGGGAAGGAGCCGAGGGAGGGGAAGGAGGGAGAGAGAGAGCTGGAGCGAGGGCATGCGCTGGCGATCAAGGGAAAGAGAGAGGAGGCGAGGCGAATGGTACGAGCAAGGATTCGAAGGAATAAAGACGCGAGTGGACACAAGGGATGATGCATCGATGATGGGGAGGGATGTCGGATGCACCTCGCCATGCACTTGACACCGGAGCAGCCTTTCTCCACGAGCCTGTAGCTGCAGCTACCATGATTACCGTTCGCCTTGTCTCGGAGATCGATAGCGATCATCCAGGAGCAAGTGAGAAGGGAGGGCCGCACTGGGCGTGGAGGAGAGGCTTGCGGTGAGGGTCAGGCGAGGGAGGTGGACGAAGCGAGAGCATCAAGGCACATAGGGTGGGTGAATGGTCGCCTTGCAGTGATAGGACAGAATGACGAGGTCTGGGGGGTTGAAAGGATCGCGGTGCTAACAGCAGTTATAGAGCTCACAAAATGGAATAAATGGATGACTCGGACGCACCTCGATGATCGGCTGACTGCTATCGAAACAACTCCTAGATCTCCTTCGAACCAAATCGAACTGAACTGCGTCCTTGTGTTTGAAGTGCCGGGATTACATCACTGCTGCGGGAAGCCACTTTGTGTGCGAGTAAAAAGGCATTGCTACAGTGCTAAACATTATTGAGCCCTTTTATGTAGAGTAAAAAAATTAACTCTATTTTCATTTTTTGGTTGCCTAAATGCAGTCACAAATTTATCCATTGAAGAGATTTTTTTTTGGCTAAAAATCATACAATTGAGGAGCTTTTAATTCACATGATACATAGCTTCAAAATGTGACCTGTTATGAGCATTTTCGACGTGCAAAAAGAACATGCTTTTTGTCATTATAGAAAAGACAATAACACTTATGTCTTCTGCATCTTGTTGTGACCTTCCTAAAGGAAACAAATTGACCTCATTTATCGAGCCCAGACATTCACAACAAAAAGACTTCATTTCACGTGTAAATAAAGGGGTAAATTAAGATAAAGCATTTATAGACGACAAAATTTACCCCTTTAAGGCAACATTTATACGAGATATACAGGCCTGCCAAAATTAACATTTATGTACAACAAAAAGAAATCGCGCGATGGGTCCGTCGCTCCCAAGACGCTCAGCGTGGGCTAAGGCGATCACTAGAAAAAGGCATATCAACATAAGTTCATCATTGCAATTGCTGCTGCAAGAACTGAGAAGCGTGTGATTCGGCATTGCTGTGGGCTCTGCGAACATGACTGTGCGGTCGAAGTTTCGAGCGCCAAAGCACCGGTGGAAGAGGTTGAGCTTCTCCTGCCTCTATGGCTGTAGCTAGCTGGTCATCAAAGAGCTTTTCATAGGCGTCATTCCAGCAAGTGCTACCAGCATTTGCCCACCAGATAGCATCAGTGGGCCACCATGACACGGTTGACATTTGGGTCCCATGTCCTAGTAAGCGATCAGTTTGCTTCTCATTTAAAATGGAAAACATACCAGTAGGGATGCGATACATCCCACAGAGCATCTCAATCTCGGTGTCTCCCAAAACATCATCACACCAAAGCTTCTTGTCACCTGGATTGTACGTCTCGCATTGATGGTCTAGTGTGACAGCCGTCGTACACATATCAGAACTACACTGTAGCGTTGCAACGGTGCAGTGGCCCTATACAGTGTAGCGTAGTGAACGGGCCACTGGAGGCGAACTGGGACTTCTACATGCAGGACATACAGTGTAGCGTTGTAACGGGCCAGTGGCCCTGCCTCAGAAGGCTGCCGCATGCGCCACGCCTGCAGCGGCCAGTGGCTCTGCCGCATGCACCACGCCTCTAGCGTGGCTGGGTGTAGCGGTTTCTGGGTGTAGCGGCTACCGGCTATGGCGCAGAGACCATGGCCCTGACGCATGCGCCACGGCTCTAGCGTGGCCGGGTGTAGCGGTTGCCGGGTGAAGCGGCTGCCGCCTATGGCGCACAGCCCACAGCGGACCATGGCAAGACGCATGGCTTCCACTGCGGTCCTCTTCATAATGACAGCAGATAAGAATGCGCTTGGGCCACGCATGCTGCTGGTGAATGCCCAGCAAGCACTATTACTCAGGCATCAAGCGTGGTCAGTTTCACTGGGGGCGTAGCACACCTCGAACGGATTTTCGTGTCAGCCGCGGACGCGCCGTGCCTGCAGCG
Source organism: Agrocybe chaxingu (assembly GCA_027627235.1). Lineage (NCBI taxonomy): Eukaryota > Fungi > Basidiomycota > Agaricomycetes > Agaricales > Agrocybaceae > Agrocybe > Agrocybe chaxingu. The sequence goes on along the minus strand of JANKHO010001101.1, from coordinate 6,258 downwards.
CCTCAATTCTCTACTACATTACACATTACTTGATGGTATCAACATGGCTAAAAATGGATCTAGTAGTGTTTCCGTTGGAGCCGCAGCACTAAAGTTGCTATCTAGCCTAGAGGGGCGCCCTCCCATGTCTGCAATACCAGTATCTATTGCACGAACAGCGCGTAGATCTCTTGGATTCAGACGGGTATCGAAGCCGGTTCTGAAGGGCGGCGAATGCGCGCAGGGCGTTGTCTTTGGCCTCCAGGCGCGCGACCTCCTGCAGGTAAACACGGTGGGCAGCGTCCTTGTAGCTGAGGCTGTAACGGGACTGCAACACTCTGATCTCTGCATGAATGGTGAGCAGCTCATGCTCTGACAGAGCCTAAGGAGGAGCGTGAGCAACCGTGGCACAACAAGAAATAAGAACACACAGGGTCAGGGGGGAGCACCACAGTGTCTTCTGCCATGGTATAATAGGGGGGTTCGGTAATCGGCAGGGGCTGGAAAAGCCTAATCAGTATCGGGGCGATCTGAGCACTGCAAGCAGGAGCGCCGGAAGTTATGCAGAGCCGGCGAGGACCGTGAGCACGCCTAAGCCGAGGACCGGCACGGGTGAGCCGCGCGAGCCGCAAAGGACCGCTTCGCTTTAAGCGCGGGTTTGCTGCGGTGGGCCAGCGCCTGGACCGCGCCACGCCCGCTTTGCCCCTCACTATGCCTCGGTACCCTGCAGCTGCACCATGCCTGATAAGGGAAAGGACTTACCCCTCTTGCAGCGTCCGTGGCACAAATTTCCTCCTTGCTGCACCGAACAGCATTCTCATGTTCTGCGACTGAGAGCAGGAAGTTAGGTATTTGATAAGTTCTGTCATCTGGTCCACGCAGAAGGGTGTAGCCTGCCGGTGCACGGGGAGACACAGTCTGTGGCGCGGGTTGGGCGGGTGAAGACATTTGAAGGTTGTGGTTCATGGTGAAGATCACCGAACACGTGTGTGAGATAATCAGGATACGCGCGTGGATGATCACCAGCACGTGTGGGGCACATGATAGCTGACATAATAAGTCAGGGACCTGGGAAAAGACCTGGCAATCCAAGCGGGAAGCAACAACGGAAGAAGATCCGGCATTTGCCGAACTAGCGCATCAGCCAATGAAAATCTTCTCTTCATTATCAACCACCAACACGAGACACGCCCCGCCCCACCCTCCCGTTCAAGCACCGCGCTTCGCCATGGCCGCACCACTCGATTACACAGACGCTCAAGCCGTCGCTGCCGCCCTCACCGCATATGACCGCAAGATGCGCAAAGCGATTGCGGGTGGAACATTTTGGCAGGAGTTCAGGGAGTACGAGGAGCGGATCGTACGTTCCAGTCTACTCGCAGCCACGCACCGCTTTGCCACTTACAAAGGTATAACAGAAACAACTGTACAGGGCAATGAAGAACCCGGCCAACGACGACGTCAAGGCAGCCTTCAACCGCAGCATCTTCCTGCACAAGATCGTTGTGTGGACCCGGAAGGCCATGCAGCCCGACCTCATCCTCAATGGCATCGAAAACGAGCTCATTGCCTTTGATGAGAAGCGCAGGAAGACCGCAGAGGCAACATCTCGAAAAGGAAAGGAGCGCGCGGCGCGCGGAAGGTGCAGGGGTTCCTCGATGGCTACGCGAGTAGCAGCAGCGGGGGGGTACTTCCAGCCTCGTGCTTCGGAGTGTGTGGAATATGCCTACGACCCCCCACCAGAGCTCCATCGTTTGCCCGAGCCGGCGTCGTCAGTGCTGTTCCGGCACGACGCCTCGATACCTACGCCGGCGTCACAGCCATATCCGCTTCCCTACGCCAGCTGTCAGATACGCCCCTAGTACTGCCCCCAACCTCAACCAACGCAATCGACACCCAAAGCGCAGCCAACCAGGACACATCCCGCCGCCGCTCGTGTTCGACACCTCCGATTCATCCGACTCAAGTGACTTCGGCTCGCCGCCCGATCCTAGTAATCATGGGAGTATCTATCCCCCGACTCCGATGAAGCAGAAGTACCATGCTCAGCACACTTTGAGTGGCTGCGTGCCAATGTCGACAGACCTTTCGCTGCCTTTCACTATGCCAGGGAAGGGAGAGGCCGAGAAGTATAACGGGAGGTCGACGAAGCGGAGGAGTATAGACGAGTTGTCGCATTCGAGCAAACGGACTAGTAGTACGAGTCGGTCGGGGAAGGTCGCGTCTGCGGGTTGTACAAGTGGGTTCAGCACGCTGGATCCTGGGTTAGAAGGCTGCCTGGGTGGGTTCTGATAGCTATGAATGTGTTGATGTTGTTTGCATTTCGCCCACTGGCGGTCCGTTGTATTTCTTAGCTCTGTACTACGACTTGACGACAATAATATGATATCTAATAATCTATGTGGACGTTGATTCTGCCTGTCAATGAACCGAACAAAGTTCTATACAACAGCCCAGACGACACGCTTCGACTTGTAATAGATATAGGTTTTGTGGCACTGATATCGACTTCAATATCAATGCGTTGTGGGGTGCTAAGATTCTGTACCACTACCACCCAGGTACTTGGTACGTGGCACCGAGTCGCACTTGGGATCCCGGCTTCTCCGAGCCCCCCATTTATAGGCAACAGCCAATAGACTCCAATAGAGCTCACATTAATTCAATGGGTTGGTTAAGTTGACTCGGACGAGGGGTCATGGCCACAGCCCTTTGTGACCTCGACATATTATAAAAATAGCACGTGCAACGGGAACGGGAGAACATGATAAAAGTAAGCACTAGTACCTCCCCGCGCTTCTCGATGCTGTTCCCTCTGTTCGTCGCATTCATCTCGAGCTCGTCGTTGTTCGCCCTGTTCATCTTCTTGTCTTATCCAACCTCGCGTTATCCTTCATCTCGTTATCCTTCATCTCGTTCGTGCTGTTGGTGATCACCACAATCAATCATTGTCGGCTACACACCCTTGACGTGGGGTTAAACTTCCATTGCTCTGAGCCCTCATCGCCATAGTCTGCCTTGGACAATCGGACTGGTGCCAATGATACGAGCATGTCGTTATTTACGACACGCTTCTCCGGTCCGTCCTCCCTTCCTTCTTTCTTTTGTCTTCGTCGTGATCTCGGTAGAAGCTCGAACAAGCAACGGAGGACAAAGAACAAGCAAGGCTCTCGGATCGGAGTCGGCGAGAAGAGCCAGGGTGAGCGAGAGGCCGGGAAGACAGGTGCTGCGGACGTAGGCGGTGTGCGATGAGCTGTGGGCGATACATGAAAGAAGAAGACACTTTAGATGGGACCCACACACCAAGACCAAGACCAAGAGCAGGCGCCGTCGTCTCGTCTAGTGGAAGAGCACGAATGGAACGCTCGCTTGTACTCAGCAGAGTGAGCGCAGACGTGTATGTGATCATCCATCTTGAGCTCTATCTTCCCTGCTGCCCATGCGGCGCGGATTGCGTTCTGCCCTTCGCGTACCAGTGCTCAAGCGCCCACCTCGCCTAGTCTTGCAATGTGGGCGCCCACAGGCAACGATACCGCTACATACTTACGTATGTATGGGAGAGGCACGAGAGCACGAGGACCTGTGCAATCCGCGTCCGACACCCAAGAGCCAAAATACCACCCAAAAGGTCCAGGAACCCAAATTTCAAAACAACAACAACGAAGACGAGCCAAAGGATAACCGGGGAGCCGTAGTTCCAGCAGAAGCACGCGTTTGACGATTATTGTCGGTGATTTTCTAGATGGATTTGGAGCGATGACCGGTCATAAGAGTGATCGTGCGCGAGGTCTGCCTGAGGCACCCACAGAGTAGGTATAAGAAAAGAAAAGAAAGAGTCTGGGTACGAGGTCCGAAGCCGAGGATGGTCAGGAACTAGAGCTCAGCCCGAAGGAAACTGCGTCAGGAGGAAATGGGATTATTCAGCCAGAGCTAAGGAGGCAGGAATAGAATAAAACACAGCGCACAGCGATGAGAGCGGAGGAGAACGAGCACGAAGCTCACTAGTCAGAGCAGTAAGCAAGCGTTTCAGCGCCGCTGAAGCCGGTTCGGTTCGGAGTTCGACCGTGCAGTGCAGTGCGTGATTTAGGCGTGATGTCCAAGTCGGTTTTCGATCTCACCTTCTAAAGACACCGCGGCCGTGCGTATGCGGGGGCAGACCGACTCTCTAATCAAAATGGGATCAGGAAGAGGGTCCAGCGCCCACTGAGGTGATCAGCCATCTAGGAACGAAGAGGGGAGAGCTGTGCACCCTCTTTTGCCGAGTTTGTTCCATTAACGCTGGTATTGGAGACAGGAGGTTGAGATTTGTCGCGGTTGTCGGCGCTCGTTCAACATCGTTGAACTCGAGTTCGAGGCGTGCGTTCACGAGGTACGTGTCGAGGTGTGCTTGGGTACCTACATATACATATGATGCACGATGCACTCCTGTTGGGAGTAAGTGATCATTGTTCAAAACGTCCCATCAAGGATCTTCATGAGGCGGTGAGTGTCAGAGGCCTGTCAGACAAGAATTATGGGAATTTGGGCCATACATATACACAGGATTTTCGAATTCGCTCGAGCGGTGCGATGGATGGATCATGGATGGATGGTATGTCCGTGATGTGATCCTCATGAAGATCGATTATAACGCGAGGCGAAGCTGGGGTTGTACGTGAATTTGAAGTCTTCAACTCCTGTCTCGCCGGTATGGTCCCCAAGGAAGGCTGCAGAGAAGCGTCTGATGAACCGTGAGTAATCGTTCGATGGAGAAGAGAAGAGAAAGACGACGTACTGTCAGACTGTTCCACAGCCAACCGCGTTTCAGACTATGCCGTCTTCCTCCTCCAATGCAACCAACTCGAGTCCTGTGCGGACGCTCATAACCACGACCGTCACCGGGAGGAGCCCGCCAACTACAGAAGAAACCACTGTTCCCTTTGACCCATCCGATCCGTTCCCCACAAGCATCACTCGCGTCCTCAAGCTCGATTTGCAGGGATACGTCTCCGGTGAAGACCAAGCCACTGCTACCTCCCATCTACAGCATATAACCCAAGAAGACACGACGAAGGACCCATCGGAGCGCATCGACACCGTACGTTTCAGCGCACCTCGGGAAGAACAATGGCCCGCCGTCGATGGGTTATCGCCCATACATCTAGAGGTCCAGGCGAACGTCGACGAGTCGATCGACCTCAGTCCGTTGGACAAGTTCAAGCACCCATGGACGGCTCTGCGCACCTTCAGGATGGGCAGCGTGTGCTCGTTTGAGGAGTGGCCGACCCTGATCACGTCGCAGGTAGAGAGCATCGACTTGGACTACTCGCATGCGATCCACTGGACGAGCTCAGGTGGGTTTCCAAACTTAAAGAGGCTGAAGATCGAGGAGAACAACGCGATCGATATGTTTTTGTTCGCGATGAAGGAGACTCCTGGCCTTCTTGGTCGATTAGAGGTCTTACATTTGCAAAGCACGATTGGATGCGATCTCCAGAATGACTTCACGCCACGAAACTTGCAGATGAAGCTGAGGAGGTGCCATGTACTGAAAGACTTGGGCATTGCGCTCGCACAGGAGGATTCGGATTTGGGTCTGGCAAGGTACCTTCCTCGCTCTCTGGAGAGGCTGGAGCTCCGTTGCACGATGTCGAGGGTCATGTTAGAGGACCTAGACGAATGGGTCGCGCACGCGAACAATCCGAAATGGCTGCCTTCGTTAAAGTATTTCGTCCTGAAGTACAACGCCAACATTATTGAGGGTCGTCCTAGAGACAGGACTGACGATGTCGAGTCACTCGCGCCACAGTTTGACGCGAAGATCGCACTGGTATATGCCGCCTTGGAGAGAAGGAGTCCTCCTGTCAGGTGGTGTGCACCACGTCTGAAGCTACGAGAAGCGTAGTCTTCGTTCATTGTCTGAAACAAGTCTTGTAAGTGAGTCCGTCATCAGATAATTCAAAAAGACTAACTTCAGAAAATCAGGGGAAGGGAAGGCCCTCATTTTTGCCCCTCCACGAAAAGAAGCAGCCCCTACAACCCCTCTTCCCCTCGACCGTCGGACCGACGACCATCACTCAGAACCATCCTCCGCACCAGCCCGAACCACCTCGCCTCAAGCTCAACTTCACGCCCGCCAACGTTGCATGCGCCGAGCAGCGAGCTTCCGCATCGCGAGGAAGTCGTCCCTGGCTGCCATCCGACCGGGCAATAATCATTAGCGAATATTGAGGTAACGCACATTCAGGTGGGCTGACGACTTCTCTGTGTTCTCCGTCGCGCTGGACACTTCGGATAATA
>JANKHO010001100.1:0-11997 GCA_027627235.1 Agrocybe chaxingu | reverse complement strand
AAGCCGTGGGGTGGTTCTCGAGCCTGGTAGGTACCGACGTTCTGGCCGAAGGCGAGAGCGGCGAAAGTGAGAGCGATAAGAGAGGCTTTTGGGAACATGGTCGATGCGATGGACAGGGAACCGGTGAATGAGACTGGTGAAGCTTGACGAGGTCAAGCGACCTCCTTTATACCAGCCTGAGTGCGGAAAAAATCCGGGAGCGTCAACGTCAGCAGGCGGGAATCGGGATGCGTGTCCAGCGTGCTCGAGCGACAGAGCAGAGGACCAGGCGCGGTGGCTGCTTCTCGGAGGGTAATCATGCCCAGCAACGCGCTAAACTACATTCCTTCCTCTTGGCTATCACGAGATCGCGTACGGCTTCTCGGTTGTTTTTGGCAGAGTGGATTCAGGCTTCGACCAGTGACGGTGATAATGAATATTGTCTCCGAGAAGCTGCTGACAGTCGGTCATGTCTTGTGGTATTGAGCCGGGGTAGAGCCCAAATATATACCGAGGAAAATGCGGGGAAGGTTGTGGGGCTATTGGCATCGACATACCCCGCGTGCAGCCCTGCTAATCATGGCGGTAAGCGTTAGAGGCCAGCGTAGCGCGAACGGATTCAAAATCTCACTACGATTGAGAGAAGGTGTTTGCCTAGAATAAGGTCCTTCTAACTCCCTTCCCTTTCGAAGCCGTCCTCGAGAAAGAACTCCAATACATTCCATAGTTATAGCTCCAACTTCGTCGCGTGTATATGACCTAGTTGCTTCAGTGGCTGAAATTCGGCGTATCATAAGAGCATGCAAATTCGTGGACGGACGCTAATGATCGGAGTAATTAGCGATCGGCAGGAGGTTTAAACGGAGCGTCGATGATTTCGAATTGATATTTGAAGTGAAATTACTCACTGAGTTCGCAACTCAAGATGAGCAGATACAAAGTAAACCCTTGGTAATACGAACGAAGACTCTTTGATATTCCAAGGGCTAGAGAGACAGTGATCTGAAAGGTTATCAATATAAGGACATAACGGTGAAAGATTAGACTTACCGTTTCCCTTACGAAGCAAGAGAAGACTTGACGCAACAAAAGAAGCGACGGTCTTCGTCTTCCTGACGGACGCTCTTTCATCGGAAATATCCACAACGACCGCGTCTCACTATCGTCCATGTCCTCTGTGGTAGCTCCGCTCTTGAGACGTCCGTTTCAGAAACGGAGACGGAGCCAAGCTGGCGGTCGAAAGCAAGGGTCCGAGGATATGTTGAACTTGAACGGCGCGCGGAAAAACTTGGAAGGTTCACCGACAAGCGAGAGAAGTCTTCGAAGAGAGACGTCATGTCACAGCAATCCGTTCGATGTCCGCCTTACAATGCACATCTGTCCTCGTCCATTAGAGAGAAACTTCAGGGAAATGATCAGTGAATCGTACACTGCATTGCAAGCCTAGCTCCGCGGTGCTCAGCTGACACGTTGACCAAAACAACTAGATTCCGATGTTCGAATTGCTCCTCTTCTAGTTCTGTGGGCTTTGGACGGTGAGGAGCGGTGCATTTCGGGCACTATATGTGCCTTGTGTCAATTCTTCCGCAAGCAAATCAAGGGCAAGAGTTGACGGAGAGGAGGTAGTATGGGATCTGGGTGCAATCGTAACGACAGGACCCAACCAAGGAAGAATCACGAGATGACAGACGTGGTTGGGTAGGAGATTGAAATTCAAGGGGGAAGAATAGAGTGGTGACTGAAGTCGGCCCGGTGCCGATTACGGCTCTTGGCTTAGTGTGGCGCACAATTAGAGGCTTGTATAAACCGAAATCCGCTTTAATAATGCATTATCGACGCACGAAGCTAGTGCTCACAGAGTGCTAAGAAACCCATTCTGTTGAAATCGTCATTATGCTTGACTTGGAAAACTTTCCTCTCCTCTATCAGCTCTTCCTGAGCTCCTTGGCCTCCTTCAAATCTAACGGGAAATCGCCCTTGACCTCCTCAAAGACGAAGCCCCTTAATACCTTTCCTGAGGAATACTGCGGAGGATTGTTCGCTGATCGGGCCGTTGAAGACGTTCGGCCCACCAGCCTTTCTGCTGTGTCGGAGGCACGTTGGCCATACTAATAACGCGGAAATGAGGGTCAACAAGGAAGTGCGCGAGAATCTTCCGATGACCTGGTTTGCTGGGATCCGGGAGCTTGAATGGCCGGACTTGGTGTTGGAGGATGTTGGGGAAGGTAAGCGGACTCCCTTCACGTTCTTTACGCTACCCGCGAATTGAACTCCAGGTCCATCGTTCTTCATCCCATAGACGACCTCGAGTCACCTGTAGGCATCCTGTTCATAGTATTGCTGTGCTTCGCTTGTGTCAGACTGTTTCCGGAAGGCTAGCTCGCTTTCGGTGATGTTATTGCCCAAATAATAATAGAGCACAGTGGCACAAATATGCTCGTTCTACAGGGTTGTAAACATTTGCCAGTTTTCTGAATTCATGATTGAGGACTACATACAAGCTGCCCTTTGACGTTCCAAGTTCGGCCAGTGTAGTCAGGGTTCTCTGGTGTAAGGATGATATTCGCCAACTTCTAGGAAAAGAAGGCGGAAATTTGCTTTTCTCCCCGAGCCCCGTGTGTTTCCAATAGCTCATATATATGTAGTCTTTTCTCAGAGGCGTTGCGAGTGCAGTGCAGACAGTGGCGACCTGTACGATGTGCGACGGTATTCGAAGTTTGGCCCCAATATGCCATGATTCCTTAATCGTCTGTGATTGCTCTTTGTTTCGAGTCTCGACATACGGGATAGAACCCAGTCTCCTTTTCCCACTCTCGATCCAAATCACCCTCTCGCATGAAGACGTCATATCGATACATCTGTTCGAAAAGCGTCTTCATGTATTCCTTCATCAGCCTCGTACATGTACCAGGACATCTACTGCCCAATGGCGTGACCCTTGGTGCGATGTCGGCCGGGGAATGCTGAAGTGCCCACCCGCGTCGAGGACACCATACGCAATCAGGAAATTCCGATGTGGGATCTGCTGCGCGGGATAATCCATGTCCGACGAGATCTCCGAAAGTAGCCAGCACGCACAGGTGGTAAAGCATATTGACCATTTTCCAGAGTATTCGTTGCATCGGCGCAGTTGAAATATAGGTAGGCCTGCAGAGCCGACTCTTTCACTTTTGAGAAACCAAAATGATGGCCCCAGCTGAGGTAGTGGAGGTGGTCGATCGGGACGTCGGGGTGCTGCACCAACATCAGGAGTGTCTCCATCTGGTTCTCGAAGAGGAGGATCTTGACGACGTCCGCCAGGTGTTCCATCTTTATTGACCTGCGTCGGCTTCGCCCGCTCTATCCAGTGCTCGAGTTGTTGATTTTTCTCATTGAGGTATATAGGGTACTGATGCATCAATTCGTCTGAGAAAAGAAGTCCAGATGCCGGTGGGGGGATCTTCTGTGGATATTTCATTCGCTCGGTCTCGGAGAAAGTGATGATCGCCCCAGCAAACTTCCGCCCGAAGTGAGCGAGCTCCTGAGCGAAGTTAGCTTTTCGTCGATACCAGCCCGGAATATGGTGGCGTGAATCGCCTATCGCCTTAGATAAACTTGAAGTTGGATGTTATGGCCTTGATGCATCGCTGATGAGTGCAGGAGGATAATCTGTTTGGCTTCATATAGCACATCAGTCAATTGAACGGTTGCAAAAAGACCGCCGAGGGATGGAGACTGACAATAAAAGTTACGCAGGTTCGAGTTGAGGGTGCCTTCAGCTCTTGAATGTGAAACCAAGCAAAAGAGAAAACGAGACCGTGACTTCGTGGTCGTAGTCAGTTAAAGAACGTAACCATCGTCTGCGACAATCACCGCTGCCGGCGACCATCCATAGAGTAGATTAGATAAGATGAACCCTACACCTTAGGCGCCCGATTTCAGATTTTTACGATCAAGATTAGTCGAAGTCCTTTCGAAGATTTTCCAGTCTTACGCTAATCTTATAAACAAATTTTGAGAAGAAGAAGAATGCTATACTCCCTCGCTCTCATAATACTAGCCAGTCGCTCTCTTGTGGCTTGGAATGATTAACCAGGAATGTGACCCTCGCACACTCAGTTCCGATGATTTTGAATTGCGCTGTCGCGGCTGCCGGTCTTGAACTCCAACGTGTACGCTGTCTCGAGGTGTGGGCGTCGGAGGGGTGAAAGATGCTCCAGCTGGCATCCGAGACGGAGCATCCTCGACTTGCCGTATTTCTCGCAAAATCTTGCGTACCGTGTCTCGATCCGCCAAACTCTTGTCGCCTATGTAGACGGTGATCTTGGAAAGCTTGGGTAATATCGTCCGATTTTTGGGTGCTTCCGAGTCTTCCGCTTGCAGCTGGATGAGAAGTGTTGATAGGGATTCGTACCCGTAAAATTCTAGATGCTCGACGGTGCTGTACACTCTGAGCAGAAGAAAATCCTCCTGGAGGTCTCTTACTGAGCCGAAGCCGAGCAGAGATACGTTCGGAAGGTATGCAGCTACCATTCTGAGCAGCCCATGACCCTTGGAGAGAGATTTTTCTTCAATGAGGAGGCAGGTCCCACAGAGGGTGAGTGCGCCCCTTGGTTCTGGACGAAATAGAACGCCGATAACCTGTTCCATATATCTTTGTGGCGGCAGGAGAAATGCTGGAACAAACGGGTTCTCGTCTTCATCGTGCTCCTCGTATACAGCGTACGCGTCCCAAACGAGCTCCGCGTTCATAGGAAATGTGAATATTTCAAGGCTATGCATTGGGAACCCGGTTTCCGACGTCGACCAACTGGTATGTCAACGATTTCGAGTTTGCGCAGAGACTTCAATTTCAGGACTCGCTCTGTATTTCTATTCCGGTCCGTTTGCTCGAAGGACCAAGCGCCGCTCAATCGAAGGTATTCGAGGTTTGGAAGGGGATTCAGGGGCTCCAGCAGATCCCAAACTGACGGGCCGTAATCTTCACCGACAATTGCAAGATGTGTAAGAGACCATGGGAGAACCTTTGCTACGAGAAAGTCCGGAAGGCCTAATCGTTGCATATGCATGATAGGCAACACCTTTATGAACTCGTGGAGGGCAGTGCCGTCCCACTGGGAAGACCTGGGAGCGATATGAAGGGTCTGAAGGTTTGGAAGAGGGTCACGGAACACTGCCCAAGCTACGTCCGTGATCTCGTCCTTGAGGTACAGAGAGCGGATCCGCTCTGGGATCTTTCGCAGGTGGTAGTAGAAGGCGTCCACTTCTTTAAACATGGTAGGCAAGGACGGCCAACGCTTGACATGGTAGCGTTCATACGACCCCGAATCCAACGGCTGGACGAATTTATGGTAGAGGTCGATGGTGAAAGGCTTCGAGCGCTCCAGGAAAGCCATACCAAGCGCACCGGATCCGGGGAAAACGCTGGTAGCTAGATTGATCGAACGCCATAGGGAGGGGTTATTGAGCGCAGCCGCACGCAGGCATTTGCAGACATGCGTGATTTTGATCCAGGAATGAGCCTGCGACGGTCGTAAACGGTGCGCGTCGTCGGGGTCGAGAAAGGCGTCGCCGTATTGTGGTTGCAAGAAAAGCATGATCCGTCCCAGAATTTCGACTGGAACACGGTTGATTGGGGAGGATAGTTTCTGCGGGAATGAACAAGGTCGACGATATCGGCTGCTTGCTGAATCCTGCTGTCGCACTAGACAGCGGCCTCTACAGGTCAGACGACAAACAACGGCTGGAGATGTGTGCTACAGACCTTACTGTTCCACCTTAGGAAGCGATGAGCATCACTCGAGAGGAAATAGAAGGAATACAACAGCAGTCACTCACCAGTTGGCGAGCTCCGAGCTCGAGATGCTGGCATGATCGTGAAACCCATCGTCTCCAACCTCAAGCTTCCATTTTAACGCAGAAAGGAGGTCTTCTACGCTCAGCTCCCATCCTGCTGGCTTCGTAGACATTGAAGGACAAAGAATACAGTGTCAAAGTTCGAGTCGATCTTGAAACAATTGAAGTATCGAAAAGGCCTTTCTTGCGGCGTTCTTTTGCAGGTTGTTTGCGCCAAACTGTACCCCTAAGTACTGGGAGAAAATCAACGACCGGACCATGCCGAAGGCGCCTCGGCGCTTCCCGTCCTGATTTTCCTGATGCCACCTAGACTCTTCTCCTTTCCTTGGTTCCTTGGATTGGAAATTACAGGATGGCCTGCATTTCGTTGCCTGGGGGTGTTGAAGTGATCGACAGTAAGTAAGTATTGGGCGATCGGCTCTGTCGACTTTGAGGTGAACAGACAACTAGACAACAGGCCTAGAGAGTGATGTAATTGGGGAATTCAGAAAGAATTCAGAGTTCCAACAGCGTGATAACCCCGAAACTCGACCCGAGCGCGACACGTCCCCGCACCTCATCATAATCAAACGACGTCCAATTATTCGCCTCGTTCACGAACACTCTCCTCGCCACGACCTCCCCTTCTGCAGTAGAAAGCGACCCAGGGAAGACGGCCATCATCAAACTTTCATGGGGTGTCCTACCCCGCCGATCGACCTGCATCTGCTGCGGTACATCCGCGAGCAAGCCGGCGTAGAATCGCTCTTGGGGCTGGATCCATGCGGCAGTGCCGAATCGCCCAAGGAAAACCTGTGTACACCGTAGAGAGCCGCGCAAAGAGCGGACCTGGTTCACGAGTCGTGGCGGAAAGAGGTATGGAGGGATGTGAGTGTCGAGATCGCCGTCGTCCGAGGGATAGTCAGCGTTGGGATCGATGGTGTAGAGTTCGAGGTTGAGAACATCGGAGGTCCAAGGATCATCGCTCTCGCCTCGAACGAGGATGGAGAGCGGGCTCCAGGAAGAGACCGTCGTCGTACCTCTGTCAAGGTAGGGGCACACGTTGACGCACATGCCATCTACCCACCCAAAGGAGTGGTGAGCGATGGGAGTGTATGGTGTTGGATGTGGATCATCGGGGTAGTAAGGCTTGAGAGTTGGATACGGGAACAGGTGGACGGATCGCGCTCTTACGACCAAAATGCTCCGGTGGGCAAAAAGTACTTGAATGCATTCGTTGTACTGGTAGAGACGGTTAGATAACTGCAAGAGGCAACGTATTATTTCGATCGGACTAACGGCAGATTGTCCGACCGGAACATCTTCTATAGAGTTCTCCAAGATGGCGTAGGTCCCATTTCTCCAATTCCAGACCGCCGTCTGCGAAGTCTCGTCGCTCAATGCAAGCAAGTATCCAACGAGTTTGAGGGGTCTCATCGTCGTAGACACCGTGTATATCTCTCGGAAGGTACAAGGCCCGTCTATGCCCTCATCCAGGCTGAGTAGTCTGACAGAGGCCTCTCTGGAGGATGTCAGCAGATGAAAAGAACGAAACCCAGACGGCTTACCCGTTCAAGTGCACTGAAATGGCCAATTCCGCGCCGCCATCAGGGTCCTCGTTCAACGCAAACCCATTGAAGATCGCGCCTCTTGGACTCCACTCCCCAACCTTCCTGCTTTCCTTCGAGCTGAGATCCCATATCGCGACCGCAGACCAGATGCTCTTCGCTATCGTCAACAAGAACCTATCCCCATGCCCCGGAAGAAAGCGAACGTGAGACACGGAGGTGCCTGACGTCCCGGATATGTACGATTTTCTTCGAGGCGAGGATAGGCCAGCGAGCCAGCGGTGTGCTAGCGAGTATGCGGAGAGGGTCTTCCGGCGCAGATCGCGTACGTCGTAAGAGGAAATGTCGATAGAAGGGAAAGGATATCCACGCGCTATGACATGAAATTGCGATGCATTCGTCCAGACAATCCGTAAGTTTCCTAGTTCGTAAAGACGTTTGCATGTCTGAGAACGATTCAGAACCTCGGCTGAGTCGCAGAGACATGGGTATCTGCTCACCGAGCACAACGGCAGGATATCGGGCGGTTCTAAGAAGGAGAGGACATACACTAATGCATCCTCAGGTAAGGAGGTCAACATCTTCCTTGCTTGACCGTCGACGATGACGGATTCAAGATGTTGAGCCTGTAAGGCAGAAATTAGACTGGTATAGAGGTATGATGGTCTTCTGTTGCGCACTCTGTGTAGAAATCCGCCAGAATAGGTATGAGTTTTTTCAGCATCCGTAACTCAATAAATGTACCACAGCATTCCAGGATATAGCGCCAGTCCAGGCAAGTCAAGAGCCCAGTGTGTTGTTTGAGTTCAGGTTTCGAGGATTCGTGCCGGCGGCAAGAAACTGTGCTTATGCCATCAATTCACACGCGCCACATTCAAGATTCAGCAGTTCCTTTTTGGCGATCCGAGCTCTACTTCGCACAAACAGTCAAGAGCTCATTGATATTGCGAAAGGTTATGGCCTGTTATAGCTACCTCTCGATATAACGAGGTGCAGTTTCAGGTTTATTATTCTGGGATCAGGATGTTCCACGCTTCAGCTCAACATTTGTCCATCTCGTGACGGGTAAGCGCTTTCTACAGACACTCTGGACGCCGAGGACGATGCGACCCATTCCCGGGTTCTCATGACCACAACCCCACCCTGCGCTTCAGAATAGCCTACAGGACTTCCACTCTCACCTCAAGGCAGACCACTTCGTAAATAGCGCGGCCAGAAATAGACTGCCAGCTTTATCGCGCGATTGAAGGCTTCGCTATAGAGATATAGACTATGGAAGTCTGTGATCAGTTCCCTGGCAACTCTAAATGCAACCTACTATAGCCTCGTGAACCTCTGGTGAGTTCTTATACCCCTATCTTGTCCACCTTAAAGCTCTCCTGTGAGCTCGTCCTTTGATAGTGATTCTCCTCGCCCCACACACCCCTCTTGAAGCAATGGCTACAAGCTCCGTCGATCTCCGTGATGAGAAACCCATCAGCGACCACAAGCCTATTTCCACAAAATATTTGGACACCGCGGCACAGTTTACCGCAGGTGAGAAGGGGACTCTAGACCCGGCAGAAGCTTTTCGTATCAGGCATCACTCTACCCTCTCACTCCGATTTTCTTCTTGCATTTCCGACCGGAGACACTCAGGAAAAAGATCGACAAGCACCTTATGCCACTCATGTGCAGTGAGTGGCCATTTATCCGTTGACAACAAACACTAAAATGTTTTCAAGTCCTTTATTTGTGCGTCGTGACCATCGTTGGGTTGAAACTCTATCTCTCACGGTGCTATTAGGATACAATACATGGACAAGTCAACGCTCGGGAATGCTGCTATTATGGGCATCAGGCAAGTTTCCCAGTCCTGACGCTTACTCCGTGTCGGGCTTGATACACGACCTCTTCAGAGAATCGGCACATCTTACCACAAATGAGTAAGCGCAACTTCTATCTACGCGACGATTAAAATAACGCCTGTAGGTATAACTGGTATGCATTCGCCCCTGCTGAGCCCTCGATCTACGTCGGGGATTCATTTATCTCAGGCTAGGCACGATATTCTACTTGAGCTATCTAGCATTCGAGTTTCCGCAAAATCTCTGCCTGCAACGTTTCCCGGTGGCGAAGTGGATGTCGTATGTCAATGTCACTGGCGCAATCCTTTCTCTTCCGTTTATAACCCCTTTTGTTCCTACTAGATTTAATATCTCCCTGTGGGCAGTCGCGCTCTGCGCCCATGCTGCTTGTAGGAACTTTGCGAGTCTCCTTGTCGTTCGCATGGTCTTGGGTATATGCGAAGGGTCCATCACGGCAGGCTTCATGATTGTCACTTCAATGTTTTACACTCGGAACGAACAGACCGTGCGCGTTGGGTACTGGTGTACGTTCAATTTCCCCTGTGCTGGGGCGTGGACTGACCGGCTAATTTAAATGCAGTCCTCATGAACGGTGTTGGTGGGTAACTCATCTCCACCTCGCTTGTGAAATTCCCAATTTTCGCCAGCCCAAATTATTTCTGGCTTCATCGCATTCGGAACGCTACATATCAGGGCCGGCTCGTTCGAGGCATGGCAATGGTTAGCTCCTTCGCTTTAAACACCTTTCCGAGAGACGATAATAACAATCTTGCGCTTTCGTCAGGCTTATGATCATAACTGGTGTTTTGACTCTTCTTACGGCACTGGTATTTTGGTTCGTTGTTCAATCGTTCTTGGGAGACAACTCCCGAGGTTGATTTTATAGGCTCTTTTTCCCGGATTCGCCGGCGAATGCCTGGTTCCTTACACCTGAAGAAAGAGCAACGGCCGTACTGAGGCTTAAAGTGCCGTGGTGGCATCTGTCCTCCTGAGAAAATAGCTGACATTTGGCAGGAAAACCAAACGGGCATAGAGAACAAGCACTTTAAGAAGGAGCAGTACGCCGTCTTTCTGGTCTAGGTGTCTTCACGGCCTTCGGGATCCTCACGCATCGTCTTGTCAGGCTAATCGAAGCATTGACCGACCCAAAGACCTGGCTGTTCGCCCTCTTCGCGGCCCTGGAGAACGTCCCGAACTCTTTATCGAACCAGCGCCAAATCATCGTCTCCTCGTTCGGGTTTACAAGGCTCCAAACCACCCTTCTGGGATGCGTCAACGGCCTCATCGAAATCGTAACAATCTGGACAGGTGTCACCATCGCGTCGAGAATCCCAAATTCTAGGGCATACGTTTCTTTCGTGTACAAAATGCCCATGATAGTGGCACTTTTTCTCATCAACTTCTTGCCATGGAGCAACAAGATTGGGCTGCTCTGTGCGCAATGGGTAACAGGTACGAACATGTTGCGCCGTTTCGTGGTCGATGTTTTTTTCTTCTTACGCCTGCGTTACGAAGGCATCGGCACTACAGCATTTGTCCTTTCTTTGTCCTGGATATCTAGCGTAACTGCCGGACATACGAAACGGGTGACGGTCAACGCCATCATGCTGTCCGCGTACTGCATCGGTAATGCTGCAGGTCCATTCATGTGGAAGGCCAAATATCAGCCTAGGTCAGGATTGCTTATTCTTCTCCTATTTCTGTGCTATTCGTTTACTCTCCTTTCTGAAGAGACCATATTCCGTGGATTATTATCGGAATCTGTAACACCAGCTGCATGGCTCTGCTGCTCACGATTCGATTCCTCTTATCGACCGAGAATGAGCGCCGTAATCGTGAAACCCCTGATGAGACATACGAGAACATCTACACCGAAAGGGTGGGGAAGAGCGGAGTGACGGAGCTGGTAAAGGTTGACAAGGTAGGTAGCGTTCAGCCTCGTCGATGTTGGCTTCTGTGACGATTGTAAAGGAATTCTTGGACCTGACCGACATCCAGAACCGTGACTTCCGCTATGTTCTCTAACCAATCGGGTCAGTAAAATGGCAACAGACGGTACGAAGAGTAGCAAGTAGATTCAACAGATTGAAAAGGATGGTTTTACAAGAAGTGTACGTCGGTATGAACGCCAAGAGATATTGCGAAAGTCAAAGTCCGAGCGAACATACTCATGCAAGACATTCAGACATGCAGGGTATATTTTTTGGGTCGAGATTCTTAAAGCGCCAACAGCTGGTCCTGGTCAACATTCACCCAACTGGAACGCTTGGAACTAGAATACAATGAGTAGCAGCAAGAGGCGTGTGAGCTAGGTAGTCGTAAACAGCGAAATCACGAAAGGTGTACCGACATTCTTTTTTGGGATGAAGGGCTAGGAGGCAGCGCACCGAGTACGAGCTTGACTGTCTTCACCTCGAAGCCACGGAAGCCGAGGGAGATGCTGCTGTCACGAGCACCGTCGGCCGAATCTTCGTCTGCCGAGCGCACGAGGTACAACTCTTCATCCTCATCCTCGAGTAGGTTGGTCGTAAAGGCCTTGACAACCGGGAGGTGGCTGGAAATCCTCAATCGGGCCTGAGCATGTCCACCGAAGACTTCGTACAGCCTGAGGACGACGGTAACGGGCTTGTCCTTGTCTTCAAAGTCCACAGCTCCGTCGAACGAGTCGTACTCTCCACGCTTGACAGTCTCGAGGAAAACATTTCGAGCGCCTTCAACAACAAAAAGGCGACTTCAGAGAAGACATAAGATCAGGAGCTCCAGAACGCAGGCATCGTACTATAAGAATG
>JANKHO010000110.1:0-42024 GCA_027627235.1 Agrocybe chaxingu | reverse complement strand
TTTTGGATGTGCAAGAAACTGACTAAGATCTGTGGGGCTTTGTCATGAGTCAGTTCATGAGACATATCATTGGAATCGTTGTGAACATGCGCACATTTTATGGGTAGGGTTCTTCCTCAACATTCAGACGAAAGCGACTCCGATTCGGACTACGCCTACGACTCGGACAGTGATGAAGGCTACAGAAGATACAAGAAGTCGTCGTCGAAGAAGAGATCAGCTTGAGGGAAGAAGGCTGTAACCCCACCCCGCGTTCAACATCTCGAGCCCAAGCGCACTAGGAAGGTAGACGCGCCACCCGACGAAGTCAACGCCATCATCGAGCAGCTGAACACCATGTCGCTCGACGATCCGACGTACGGCCCGCTCTGTTACAAGGGATATGCGGCACAATGCGTCCGGCGCTTATCCTTACGCGAAGCTCCTACTCCGAACGCTCGCCCGTCGATGCAACGAGCTCTGCCTCCACACATGTCTCAACCGAGTCCGACGTCGAAACAGCGACAGCTCCCTCGCTGCTCCATGGCGACCTCACTTCACTCGACACATATCAGTCTGAAGGTAGGGTAAGATGAGAATATAGGGGAAAATGAAATGCAAGAGGGCGTACCCTTTGTTTGATACAAGTCTGTTTGCTCTGGATGAAGCTATAGGTCCAATAAGACAACAAAAGATACACGCAGATTGCAAACAGACGTACCCATTCTACAAGAAGATGCACAATCTCTTTGAGGCGCTCGTCGAAAGCAGGGTCCTCTGGACGAAGCTCCCGAGCCGTGGATTGATAGTACGTGTATCGCCCATTTTCTTGCTTCAACACAAAGAAGATGAAGCGAAATCCATCCGAAAGACAGAAGCGGACGACGTTCTGGCTATCAAACGCAATGAAAACCGATCAGTCGGAACAGAAGTTAGGGGAAACTTACTTTGAGTTTGACATAACTGACATTGCCTGCGTGACCGCTTCCGGAACGAACGCACTCAGGCCCCCTGAAATCAGCAGACGCTTGGCTTCAACCAGAAAGAAGTGTCCAGCCGCAACCTGGAATACAAAGTCGCTCGTGGTGTCAGGACCGACGAGGCGGCCTAGGAACCGACGCAGAACAATCAGTGAAAACAGGGCAACTGCTAGGGAAATGCATTACCTCGATTGTCGTTGTCTGCGTCTTTCTCGTACTCGACGACACCGTAGTCAATACTTCCGCCGAACATCACATGATACCCATCTTTCTCGAATCCAGCGTCCTCTGGCTTCATTTCAGGAATAATAGCCAGATCGTGATTGGGATGCAGTGTCGAAATGATTTCTCCAAGAGCTAGGAGAATGGCATCGAAGAGCATCCGAGATCCAGCCTCATAGTGTACCAGTGCCAGATAAGCGAAGGTTCAAAGACGATAAGCAAGCTGCTTACGGCCATATTGACGCGACGATGAATCTTGAGCAATTGAGAAGAAAGATCCTTCAACTCTTTAACCGCATCATTTCCCCATTTACTTTCTTTCACTAATTCGGCAACCTTGCTCGCGTTGAAGACGAGTCGCCCCGCCTTGACAGCTAGGTTCTCGAGTTCGAGCTCCGTGGCATTCGAAAAGGTCACTTTCTGAAAGGGAATGAATACAATACGAGTGATAGTTCAGAAAGGTGAGGACGTACAACTCTCTTCGTCTCTCTCAGAATGCGCTCCAATTCATTCACATGCTTCAGAACTTCCGTCATTTCCTGCTCCGTTTCAGATATTCCGGAGAGCTCTTCCCGTAGAGCCTCGAGGGAGCTCGACAGTTTTCTCATCTTGGAAACATCGACCGCAGCCTCTTGCAGACTGCGTTGACGCTTGTGGGTCTGGGTTTTGTCGGTCTGAGTTTTTTTGGACATGACGGTCGAGGAAGAGACGACTGCGGCGCGTTACGCACGAGCTTTAGATTACGTCAGCGTTTCCAGTCGTCGCGTTCGTAGGGACATTGCAGTCCCTGGCATGTCTGTTCCCATTAGGGTTGATCGTGACCATTGTCAGGTTGTATGCATTTGTCGATGGAAATGCGATGTCCAACGACACAGTGGGCAGTTCGTTTCGGGGTGAGAATGGAGAAGCGACAAGACGATCGCGTCCTTATTTATGCATTTAAAATTCAAGGTCCAATGCCACAGTTACGCACGCCCACAAGGATGGAAAGCTGACTTCCCAATATAGTATGGATGGAGTCGCTTCACTTTGTGTACATTACCAGGAAGCCATTAGCAACAAATAAGGGGATTTAATTGTTGTGTATTGTGTGCATAGAGCCGAGTGTTGGCCTTTCCTCGCGACGCCCGCCGTCCAAGATCCACTACTTAAACATCCCCAGCCCAGGAGGGAAAATTCTACTTACCTTAAACAAGACTAGGAGTATACACTTTTGTCGAGCTCGTTGTCAAGGATGAGCGACTCCGAGGCAAGAGAGGAGAGGAAAGAGAGACTCACGACTAGAGGGGCAAGGGTCGACCAAAGCACCAGAAGGTTGTCAAAGATGTAGAATGCAATAGACAGAGAAGGTAGACTTGCGATGGAGTGAAAGGCGCTGACAACACCACAACAGTGGCAAAGGGACGCTCGGAGGTGAATTCGAGAGAGAGACGTAGAGCTCGGAGATGGTGGACATTCGGAAGAAAGCTGCCCTCACAGAAGGATGGGGGTATATATACCCTGTCGAAAGCTCCTTTCTTTGGGGAAGGATTACATGAGCATTTACCCTGCGGCTTGTGGACGACAATTTTTGGGAGCAACCATCTTTGGTAGGCTGATTTCCAAATGTGGAAGAGGGTGTTGGCCAACTGCCGCCATCTGAAATCCGCTGCCACAATCACAGTGTGGCGAGTCGTCTGCAGGTTGCGCCAGCGAACGAACGTGCGAACAGAAGACAGCCGAAACGCGAGTCTCCACAAACATATAGGGAAAGGGGTACTGGGTGAAAGACACTACATTTAATCATGTCGTAGTGGGACCCACTACAGTACTTACCTAAATATGAGTCAGGCTCCCGAATGACCCGAATCGACGATGCTGATGTCCCGCTACTTGTGATCCTCATCCGAGCATTAAGCACGAGGCGACGCCGCCACAACGGACAGGGTTTCTGTCAAGCCTACCACAATTTAAGCCTGCCTATTCTATATTGGTCGGAGGCTGCATGAAAAGGGGACCATCGGAGGACCTCGCAAAGGAGTTCGTGAATAAAATTCCCCTCAATTGAGAACGAGATAGCGAATTGAGATTTCGGAGAATATGAAGTTGAGGGTCAGGATGGGGCTTCAGCTAAGTTTCCGGATTGTGCCATGATGGCATGATGGGAGGGTAGAGTTAATTGGATGCCAAGTATCGTCCCAGGCTCTGAGAATCCTGCTGAGAGACTTCGTAGCAACGAAAAGATTCTGTTGGTCCGTCCTTTGGAAGAGGAATATCGCCGATGTCAGGTAACGGAGCTTATCCCCAAAGCCCTAGACGGAACACAGCTCAATCTGAGCTGAAGGCTTGCGAGAGCTAGCGTCAGCCCGTGGCAGCGGCGTTCTGTTCAACATTTTGGTTCCTGTACATAAGAGAAGCCTGATGGAAGCAAATGCAGAGCAAACGTTCGAGGAGCAAACTGGAGCAACACGGGTATTTATATCCACATTGCGACATCTCGACATTGAAACGGAGCGAGTGTGGGGAAATAGCCTTTGCGGGCACCAACGTTTCCGCCGACCGGCTCGGCACTTCCTGCACTTCCTCCACCTACGCCACCGATGCGGGGCCCAATGGATCACGTCTTCGAGCGCTTCAAGTCATGAGGCAACGTTTTTGTCCAAGCTCCGAATTGCGCTTGACAGCCATCACATTGCGCACTTTTGTGACAGTGTTATGAACCCCTCCACAGTTCTAACCCTTCACTTCGACTTCCATCTCCAGAACCACAACCAGAACCACCGCCCACTCTCGTCGAGCGTCGACGACCCAGAACCATCCGAAAATGCCCAACCGCTATGTGGTTCAGCGACCAGCGCTACCATGGGAGATCACAGACGCCGTCATTGACCACCTCCACTCCGACATACGAGCATTAGGAACCTGTAGCGCAGTCTGCTCTGAATGGCTCATACGCAGCCGGCACCACATTTTCTCGACCATCCAACTCTGGCCATGGCGAGCACGGCGCTTCTTCGAGCTCGCAAGCCGGAGCAGCTGCACCTTCACCCACTACGTCAGCCGCATCGAGGTCGACGACTCTCGGGGTCGGTCGAACTCCCCACCAGAGCGGAGAAGTCAGACACCAGGGCGTGGCAACGAAGAGGAGGTTCCATTCAGCGAGGCGATGGCGCAATCCCACATCCCGTGTCTCGCGCAAGTGACGTCAATCCAAGTGCGGAACGTCGACTGGACTGCCCTATCGCCTGTAGAGCAGACCACCTTACGCGAGCACCTCGCGCGGTTCTCCAAGCTCACCCGACTCGAGTTCCACGATGTCACCTTCCACGACCTTCGTGAAGTCGTCCGCATCGTGGACGCGTTCCCAGCCATCAGGCACCTGACAGCGGACATCGCGTTCATGAAATACCTGGAGCACACCATCGCCTCCGCCGCGACGCTTCGCCTGTCGACCAACCTCAGAAGCCTTGAGCTTGGTACGGAGGACGGGATCCCCGTCGTGCTGAGCAGTGTGACGAGCACTGGGGGACTGGGACAATGCCAGGAATTGACCCTAAAGAACATCAAGGCGAACCATCTTCAGTATATCCGCACTATGCTCAGGAAGGCGAGAATGGACTTACAACGCCTCTCATTGGGGTTCTCGAGGGAAAGTATGTCGCAGATAGGACAATGTATGAGAGTTTCCTCCTTCCTGAACAATTATAGCACAGATAACCTTTTTTTTGCGCTAGGTGATCTATCCAACGCAATTGATCTTTCGCGGCTAGGCAACCTTCGGGCTCTGCACATAGAAGGCCTCAACATTCCGGGGTCCGACTGCTTCTCCGCCGTTGAAGAAAGCCTTCCTTCAATTCTCCAACGCATCGAGTCATCCTTCCTCGAGGCCGTGGAGCTACAATTTCGCCTCCAACCTCAAGGCAGCCTCCAGTGCATCGAGTGGCGCCGCCTCGAACGCGTGTTTCTTTCACTGTATTTCTTCGGCATGGGACTCGTGCGTGTAACGATTCACCTCGGGCATTCTGTGACGAACAAATGTGAGGCCGAGGTCGAGAAATGTCTTCGTGACGCCATGAGCGAGCTGAGCGCACGTGGTGTGTTGCAAGTGCGGGTGCTTCACGAAACCCACGCGAACACAGAAATGAGTGGTAAGTGCTGGCTGAGCGTCACCGCTAACTGCAAAAAATGACTGAATTTCCCCTGCAGCTCTTGCAAGCAAAGTGTAAAGCGACGCACCAACTTATTATCGTCATCATCATGAAATATTCATGGTGCCAATCAGCGGTCTCATTCCACAAAAAGCATCTTGTCGATGCCAAACACTGCTCGGGTGACTGCTCAGTCGTGTTGTCCTATGGATGGTGGTGGAAGAAAGCAAAGGTCGAAAAGATAAGCGCAAGATAAGCGAGCAGTTTGGTGTATCCGGCAATCCGGCACGCCGTCGGGCCGGTAGTTCCACTCAATTCCCAGCCTCCTTGGTAATTCTAGCGCTGAATCGATTTCGGATTTTCTGAAATCAAGTCATTCAAATCACCCTTCAGAATAATTTAGCTCGCACTATCAGGAGTGGCATGTTCCTTGGTGAAGGCGTTAAATTGCCGAAGATTCATCGAGCGTCTAAAACTTGAGCTCGGCCTAGACTCCGGAATCCGGATAGTATCACTTTACAAGACAGTCGGGGAAACTGACCCGCGGCGGCTTGAAGTAACCGCCTTTCAGCCTTCCACCCCCTCATGGGATTCATAGAAAAAGAAAGCGCGCGTACCCAACAGTTCGCATTGCGAGTGTTTACATCCGTGTTGAATTTTTCAAGTAGCGTCTGGAAGTCCGGAGCTTCGTATTAGTAGAGTTGTAACTGTCTTGGAAGTATAAATGACTATTTGTGATTGGTTGGTATGGTCCCCCGCATGATACCCGGACGAACTTGTAGGCCAAGTCATCGCCCTGTCCTTTCCTCCTCCGATAACAACGATGCGACGATCCTGGCCTTTGATCTCCTTCGGCGGGTCCAATTCAGCCGAAAAGGGCGAAAGGTCTGCAAAGGTCCTCCAGCTTAGAACCTCGAGCTTCGACCAGGAATCTACTCAAAACAGGAAGCACCTCTTGCTTGGATCCCTCACAAAGGGCCCCTCTACCTCCAAAATGCCGTACTTGTAGTACGTACGCAAGAACCACATCACTGATATTTTTACCGAACGGCTGAGACACTGCATCCCGAGGTCTCTTTGGATTCCATGTTTTGATGTTGGGATCTCGAGCTCGGCCAGAGATGATCCTTTTCTGGGCAAAGTCAGTCAAAAAAGCGCAGCTTCATCATGTCGTACTCGTTTTATAAATGCGGTGGTGGGGACAGCGAGCGTGTCTCCCTTCGCCTCACTTTGTCCGCTAGGACATCATCGCCGTCGCGCGTGCCCTCCAGGCGCCCTCACTCTCCAAAGAATGCCCCGGATGTTGAAGACGTCCGGCGCCCACCTCCATCCACGAAACTGGGGACAACTTATCCAAAGCCGTCGGCGCTCATTTTGGATCGCTCTCACGACACTCGTGTTCACGTTTTACTTCCTCACTCACGAAGGACGAACACAGTTCAAGAGATACGCACCGTCCCTATCGAAGGAAGCAGATACGGACTATCCACCAGATTACACGAAGCTGTTTGAGTGGGAGATGAACCTGCCACAACACAACCTGTCGCTGCCGTTTCCGGAAGGAAAGACGGGGAGATATGTTATCTTCAAAAACCAGATCCAAATGCTGGGGTATAACAATCAACTTAACGAAATGTGAGTGCGCCCACAGTTGTGCTTCGACGCCACACTTTCTTTCTCTGACGATCATTGCCCTCCCGACGACAGTCTGATGAACACCTGGCTTGCGTATAAGTCAAAACGGGCCTACGTCTGGCAAGACTTCTACTGGAACCCCAAGCACTACCCATGGCCAGAGAGCAAGCATAGAGAACGATTACCGCGCACACCGCTCAACGCGCTCATCGCCGGACCGTCGGCTGGTGGACCATGGGAGCCAGGAGACAACGCCCCGCGCTCGATCTCAGAGGCCTGGTATCACATCGTCTGCCCACGAAACGAAGTGAAGCTGCTGAACACGCACGACATCAAGCCACCTGTCTGGTTCGAGGACGGCAAAGTCATCTTTGACCATTGGCAGAAGGTCCTTACTGACGCACCCGAACGCTGCATCGAGATCCACGGTGCCGACTTCTCGGAGGACGGAAACCCACAGGTGTTCGACCTTTTCCTCTGGGGTGGGCCTCGTGTTCTCAGTCTGTGGGAGGACTTCAAGAACTCTCCTGTCAGTCGCCTGCTCGCCACTTCGCCCCTCGTCCAGGGTGCGGTGGACAAGAACAAGTACCTCTTCCTGCCTCGGGGCCCCCGGCCTGCCAGGGCCTGCGTCGAACAACCCGTTCGACCGCCATGCTCGCCATCCATCTTCGTCGCGGGGACTTTAAAGAGGCCTGCCTTGGCTTCGCTAACTGGAACTCGACCTTCTACAGCTGGGATCTGCTCCCCGAGCTTCCGGACCCGTTCAATAACCCCCCGGCCCCGAACTACGAGTGGGGAAAGAACGAGCCTCAGAATATCGAGTATTATATGAAGCGCTGCTATCCGGACGACCAAACGATTCTGGAGAAGGTCAAGAAGGCGAGGGAGGAGTACGTCCGCGCTGCAAAGCCAGGAGAGTATCGCCAGCTCGACGTCCTCTTCATTCTCTCGAACGACAAGACGGGTTGGGTAGACGGCCTCAAGACAATTTTCAAAGACGATGGATGGCATACGATCGTTACGACGAGGGATCTAGAGCTATCTCAAGCCGAGAAGGATATTGGAATGGCGGTGGATATGGACCTGGCACGGTTGGCGGCTGTTTTCGTCGGGAATGGGGTGAGCCTTCATTCTGTTGCATGTCGAGTCTTGACTCATTTGGCACCAATAGTGGTCCTCATTCACGAGCAACATTGTCCATAGACGACTAGTGGACGGAAAAGAACCTATTAGCATCCGATTCTTCTAAAGATGGGTCGTCTGTTTAAAAGCGCGGCTTAATGACTTCCGCGGGAGCTACTAATAGTAATACTTATTCTTCCACGTAGACCACACGATACCCGCCTGACACCAGTTACTTACTCGAGATTCGGAGAGGTAATCAGGATGTGCATATGTAATTACGATTCTTGACGACGATCTTGAAATCGCATCCTCGGGATTCCATCGTGCCAGAACTTGGTTCGGGCAAGACGGTCAAGGGCCGTGTGAGGACAATGGTAACTAAAGCTTGGAATGATGTCCTCCAAACGCGGGGGAGAAAACTTGGTGTACTTGTGCCGCACGGCCGGCGACGGCCAAGCATCCAGAGGCCGCACTACGATGCGGGAGCGAAATTGTCCAAAATACTTTACGCAGCCTCCATGTTGGCATCGACGCCTCCTTCACTCATCTCCCTCGATGAACACCAAGTGGAACCGTAGGCCACTGGACCCATCCTATCACTCTGGGCGTCTATACTCCTTCCGGAGGTCCTGGAGGCAATGGACACGCACGACACGCCAGCGGTGCGTGTTGTGCCTCATCGCATTGGGCGTCTTCCTGTTCTTTTTTTCCTATACACGACCGGGCAAGATATACATATGGAAGATTATCCTCGCCGTACCCTCATTTATCGGCCACCTGCTCGTTGACCTCGACCAACCGCCGACGTACGAGAAACTACGGACATGGGAAACGAACCTCCCGCAACACAACTTCGACCTACCCTTCCCCGAAGGACGTACAGGCAGATACGTGTATTTTAGCAACGAGCTCATCAAGATAGGATGGAACAACAAATTGAGCGAATTGTGAGTTGCCGTTTCTCTAGGTATAAGAATGGCGTCCAAAGCTTCTTACAGACTCATGAACTCTCACCTTGCCTACAAATCGAATCGGGCGTACGTCTTCCAGGAGTTCATCTGGGACTCAAGTCACTATCCATGGCCCTACTACAAGTTTAGAACCTGGATACCACGTACCCCATTAAACGCCTTGATCGCAGGACCAACCGCTGGAGGGCCTTGGGACCCAGCAGACGATGCACCCCGGTCCGTTTCGCTGGTGCACTTCAATAAAGTGTGTCCTCCGAGTGAACGGCGCATCATCAACACACAAGATGTTAAGCCCGCAGTAGCCTGGGCGGAAGGCAATGTCATCTTTGACACTTGGCAGAAGCTGCTGAGCGAGGCTCCAGAACGATGCATCGAGATCCAAATGCCCGAGGAAAAGGTCGATCGATTTGGACAGATTTTCGACATGTATTTGTGGGGTTCGACCCGCGTACTGTCGCTTTGGGAAGAGTTCAAAAATTCGCCAGTGAGCCACCTGCTCGCCCCCTCGCCGATCGTCCACTCTGCGGTCGTTCGGAACGAGTACCTCCTCTTGCCACGGGGTCCACGCCGCGAAGAGCGAGTTCCTGCAGACCCTTATGATCGCCTGCTGGCCATCCACGTACGCCGTGGTGACTTTAAAGAGGCCTGCGGTGAGCTCGCGCGATGGAACTCTTCGTTCTACAGCTGGAATTTGCACCCCTCTCTACCCGACAAGTTCCTTGTTCCTCCCGGGGGAGAGTGGGGAAAGAATACCCCGGAGAATGTCGCGATATATGAGGAACGCTGCTTCCCCACAGACGAGTTCATTCTGAACAAGATTCGACGTGCCCGAGAAGATTATGTCCGTTCCAGGAAGGTTGGAGAAGACCGTTACTTGGACACCTTGTTCCTCTTAACCAATGACCGTACGAAGTGGTTGGACGAGTTCAAGGAGACGCTGCGAAAGGAGGGCTGGACGACGATTGTAACAACAAGAGACCTCGAACTGGACATGGAGCAGAAGGACGTTGGTATGGCTGTAGACATGGAGTTTGCGCGAAGGGCAGCTGTATTCATCGGAAACGGGGTACGTCACTTACCACGAATAGTATTACAGGCTGTTGCTAACACTTTTATTATTCATACTTCAGTGGTCTTCATTCACGAGCAATATTGTCCACCGACGACTAGTTGATGGAAGAGAACCCATCAGCATTCGTTTTTACTAGTTAGATATAAGTCACAACCATAACTCACCTAGCATAATTTATTAGACTCCATTTCTTACGCAGAGACTGGTATGCACGCACCATTGACGGAGAATTCAAACTTCAAAGCAAGAAGAATTGAGAATTGAGGATAAAATTGGCTGACTACGTGAAGAAGTTGAAGTCATCGACTCATTTAGTATCACGTGATGGCTAAGTTTCCCTCTGGTGCCAGGGCTTGAACCCGAACCATATCCCAACCTACTCCCTTCGACGTCGAAAGCGGTTACACATCTCAAACAGCAATGAGCGACACGGAAATTGAGATCCCTCCTCTCCCAGAGCCGATTCTTCAGGCTCCAAGACCCCCAAAAAAGCTAAAACCAGCAAGAAAGCAGGTCAAACCAGGAGACGTTGTAAAGACGGAGACAGTGCAAACTGGCAAGGAATACAGTGCGTACCACCCCGTGTCAAATAAGACAATCCCTCATACATCGTTGCTTTCCAGATATCTGGTACAACAAATGGGCTGGAGGTGACCGAGAAGATAGCTATTCAAAGTACGCATTCATCTGTCATCCCAAGTCATTATGCACAAATCCTGACATCCTCTTCTCAGTAAAACGAAGTCCCAAACCCGATGTAGCATAAAGAAAGACTCGGGGCTCACACGGGCCAACACAACAGGGATGAAATACTTGTGCCTCTTCTTCGCGCGTGGGTGTTGTCCGTATGGCTGGGAGTGCGAGTACAGACACACCCTACCCAACCCCACGGACGTGATGCCCGACAGCTCGAAAGATTGCTTTGCCAGAGACAAGTTCGCCGACTATCGTGACGATATGGGCGGTGTCGGTAGCTTTAATCGCCAGAACCGAACGTTGTACGTTGGGAGAATCAAGGAGACGGGGAATGGTCAGGAAACGGAGGAGGTCGTGACGAGGCACTTTAGAGAGTGGGGTACGATTGAGCGAAGTATGTGTCTTCTATTCTCATTGAGTCTTCCCAGTTCATCTATCTGACCGTGCTTGTGTTTCGTGTCTCTCACCACAGTACGCGTCCTCCAATACCGCTCCGTGGCATTTGTGACGTACGTGCACGAAGTCAATGCCCAATTCGCAAAAGAGGCGATGTCGTGCCAGTCTCTCGACAATGACGAGATCCTCAACGTACGGTGGGCCACAGAAGATCCAAACCCTGTGCAAAAGGTCGCCGAGAAACGCCGCCTGGAAGACATGGGCCAGGAAGCTATCAAGTCACGCATGGACCCCCGAATTGTCGATGCTATGCGCTCGATTAGGGCGTTGGAGGATGGAGGTGTGTTAGAACCGGATGACGAGGAAGAAGAGGAGCATGCACAGCCAGATCCGAAGAGGAGACGGTTGGCTCTGGAGGGTGGAGGCTCAGCGTCCCCGCTTCCACAGGAGCAGGAAAGTGCCCCGCCTGCCCCAAACGGTCTTCTAAGCTCGGACACGCTAGAAAGTCTGAAGTATTTTGCGGAGCTGCAAAAACGAAACGGAGCCGTTGTCAAACAGCAACGTGCAGCTCCTCCGAAGTCGATAACAGGGCTCGGGTTGGCGGACTACGGCAGTGACGAGGATTAGCAGGTGCAGACGGACGGTTTTGGATTATTCTCTATTTTCCCTTAATATCAAAGCGTCCGTCAGACTGCGACTTTCGCTCGACAATCCCAATGTCCTAGTGTTACATTTGACATCGATATTGTACGACTAGTAGGTGTGCAAGGTATGAAGTTCCTTTCGATATATGCAATCGTGATAACAGCGAAAAGGTCTGAGACCAGTTCATCCATCCTGCAGAGCCAGATTCGCAATCCGGACCTCCTCTGCCGCCAGGTCTTCTGCCTCCTTCTGCCGTCTGTATTGTTCAATATCCCAGTCGTCTGAAGCATCGCCATCGTCTTCGTCTTGAAACCATTCGGGGTTGTATTGGAACTATCCAGGTTGTAAATATGGAGGATAGCGAAGGATGCAAGGCAAAAAAAGTTCGTACCAGATCCCTGCCGCTCATACCTGAGCTCTTACCCGCGGTGCTCTGAACCTCTTTGGCCTTTCTGAGTGCCTCCTGCTCCGCTTCCTTCTTGTCCATTCTCGTCTTTTTCCATTTGGCGAACGTTTCGGGTGTTACTGGTGTCAGATTGGTACCCAGTTTATGGCGCTGTTGAATAACATCAGAACAAGGTAACTTCATGGATACAAACAGGTAAGACGATGTACCTCGACTTCTAGGAACTCCTCTAGACTGATCGTGTTGGCCTTGGCGGCGTCTTCCAATGCTTTCTTCTGTGACTTCAGCACAAAGCCGGGGGGGAGAGCGTGTCGATATTGGCAATTATCGCCGTTGGGGCATTGCCAGAACCAGCCGTACTTTTGTGACTCGATGGCTTCGATGAAGTATTTGCAGACAATCTATAGTGATAAACCAAGAAGTCAGGAGGGAAAGCGGAAGGAGGATGCCACAGGACGTACATCGGTCGTTGTCCGTGGGTTGCCCGCTTTTGAGAGCACAACTGTGCGTAGCTTCTCTTCGTCCCAGTTGTCCATGGTGTCTATGAAAATGAAAAACATCGATAAATGTTACTATCCAAAGCAATGCATGGACAAAAGGAACACCGACCTGCCATCTTGTCCTCTCGACTGTCCTCATACAGATTCTTCTTCTCTACCTTCCGCCCCACGTTCACATCGTGGCTGAACTTGCACTTGTTACCCTTCTCACATGTACCGGCCTTGTAGAACGCACAGAGCACCGTTTTCGGGTCGACACCGAAGGGGATCTTCTGTGTTTGCACGGGTTTCAGTAAGGCAGCCTCCTCCTTCGCGCGTTTCGCCTCCTCGGCCTTGGCCTTCTCCCGCAGAGCTTTCTCCTTCTCCTTCTCTAGCGCCTCACGGGACTTTCCTGATACCGCAGCCTGCTGCTGGAGACGCTGGACCTCGGCCTTGACCTTCGCGGATTTGTTTTTCTGTACAAGTGGAGGTTAACTCTTCGCTCGCATGATATGAACAAGCACTCCTAGTATTGAATGAGAGTTGGAAGATTTTATACGAACGTTTTTTAATCCGAAGGTCTGTATTGTTGTTGAGGTCAACGATCCAATGCATGGCCTATACGGAACGGCGATCTGATTACCTTGTCCTCCTTGACTTTGTTCGAAGAACTGGAAGGTTGCTTTCCCTTAGGCGGCATCTTTACTTGTATTGTGTTTTCGAAGGCGTGTAAATTGGGACAGCAGGTATTCGGGGTGGTTAGTGAACGCAGGAACTTGGAGTGGTGGAAAGAGATCAAGATCAACAGTCACAGTGAAAATCCGGGCACGTGCTGGCAACACGGTCAGTGAGTTCACTCAGGGTACTTAGCTCTCTTCTTGCAGAGTCTACGCTATAAATTCACCGTAATGCAGCACATTCCTGCTATATATTGGCCATTTATTCGACCGACCTCGACCCGATATCTTGCTTGGCACTCAGCGTGCCTCACTTAATGTCCAATGACTCGGAGTCGGAGGTCTATCGATTCAAAGCCATACAATCAACCCGCACCTTGAAGCTTTATTTCTTCTCCTCTCCGAGAACACCTTATACTGTACTTCAACGTATTTGAAGCAAGGAACTTCCATGCTACGTGATTCAGATGATTGAGGATACGAAGGCGATCCTTTGCTGTATACCTCTGTATACCCGCAAAGGGCGGCCGGACATTTACCTACCTGATGCCACAGTTGAGCTCTTCCAGTTCCTCTGACATCAGCGGTTCAAAAAGAAGACCCAGGGAAGAGTGTCGAAACACCCAATAAATGCTCGAGAATAGTGACTTTCATTTTTAAATATCGCAGGCTGTGTGAGCAATCTCGACATTGCCTTGACAAAGAGCTGCACGCAAGACTGGTTGGCAGGTTGCTTGAAAGAAGATGATGTCGCCACTCAAGACATCGTCCACGACGACCCCCCCCCCCGCAGAATGCATGTAACCTGAAGCGAAAGGCCAGCGACGCTTAGCCCACCCAGAGTGATGACGAGGGCGAAGCAGAGATCAAGGTGTTCCATGTCAGGCCATCTCACCCAAGGGACCGATGAAATTCTGACTGACTTCAGAAAAGCTTGAATATGCTTCATGCGCTGAAAGCCGAGATATGAGCTGAGGAAGAAACTCAGCCTGATTTGCAGGGTGAACGTG
The DNA here is from genome assembly GCA_027627235.1 of Agrocybe chaxingu. Lineage (NCBI taxonomy): Eukaryota > Fungi > Basidiomycota > Agaricomycetes > Agaricales > Agrocybaceae > Agrocybe > Agrocybe chaxingu. Next base: position 27,604 of record JANKHO010000110.1, on the reverse strand, counting down.
CTACAATAAAATTGGGGAGAAGTGCAAAAGGAGAAAGTAAGGGAAGAGGAAAATAATGTGTGTGAGGTCTCCCAGTGAGCAGGATGGCCCAGGGCAGGGCCGTTGGGGCAGCAGAAGTCGTCCCTAGCCTTCCGTCAGAAAGTGGGGTCGTATCTCTCTTGGCACATTGTAAAGAAGGTTTTCAGATCCAGTTTGGAACGGAATGGTGATCAGGCTGGATGTCGAAAAACGGAGGAACTTGAAAAAGTAAGAGTCAGAGAAGAGACTTAGCCGAAACTCGCTTAGCGTGAGAATCGTGACAGGCGTGATCACGGGGTGTGACATCTCGTTTCACAACACGCGAGCATTGTCACTGGTCTCTTTGTCTATGTAACTGTTACTATCGTCCCGACTTAAATAAGTATGCCAAACCAAGGACACCTATCCGTGTGGATTGAAGTCAACGGCGTCGAGCTCCAGGAATATGGGATGGAGCTCTCTGCAGATGGAAGCACGGTTACCTGCTGGGTCCCTTCGGAAGCAGGCAAGGTATGGTCCAACCTACATCACAAACCCCAAATGTTCACGGGATAATGCCAGGCATTCGAGATATGTTATAGAGATTCTTTGAACGCCTTCACCACTGCTACCTCGCTTTCCGTGGATGGAATACGTTGCAAAGGAAAAGTAGCCCGTGCGCACCCGGGCCTGCTGCCCCCTGGTGTTGTTAGGCAGCGTGGGGTTTCAATAACCAATTCTTCGTACAAGCCATTCATTTTCTCAGATTGCAAGCTGATAGGTATGGCCCTCCTGGTGTGAAATCATCTCGCTCAAATGCTTCGGCAGACGATGATGACTTTGTCACTCTCACACCTGGTATTGGCGAGATCACTGTTCGGGTTACCGAAGTCGCCATACGATCGAAGCAGACCAAGGCCAGAAAGATTCCCTACTTCCCGCCACTGAATGTACATGAAAGGGCCAAGAAGGGTGTCGTACATGGTACTCAGTACGTTTCCCACTGCCACGATGGCGAACTTTTTTTGAATGTTGTTCTAGGCTAGGTGACACTGTATTTATGCAATCCAGCAGAGCACCTATTCGGACACACAAAATCAGAGACTTGGGTACATTCATTTTCAGATACCGACCGCTAGGCAAGCTCTTTTATGACCAAATTTCCGCAGCAAGCCTCGTTAATCAGACAGACCAGATGTACTTCGAGCAGACGGTGTCGCCCCACCAGCCCAAGGTCAATACCCCCATCCCCACCCCCACCCCCGAGCCGTTCCTGCATCTTTAGGTTTTTATTGATCTCACTCTCGAAGAGGATGAGTCCAATGCCGACCGGCGGAGGCCATCGCCTCGTGTAAAGAAGGAGATAAAGAAGGAACGCTCTATTACACTCGATACCGACGTCATTGATTTGACGGTTTAACACGTTCACAAAGGTATCGAGAGCTCATCTTTCACACATATACTCAGCATCTAAGGTGCGTTTGCTAGCGTCCTTCATAAAATTGGCGTGCAGACATAAGTTTTTTGAACAGGCGCGGAATCTACTCTGGCGGCAACTCGGGTTTATGAAGAACTGTATCATAGAATCGGTAGGGCTATCAGAGCCCTCTTTCATTAACGCACTACAACCAGACTTTCACACTAACGCCCTCACCGGCCGGTATTCAGTAGGTAGGAGGATTTGACTTGGTCCCCATATCACGCAGAACGACTTCAGGGATCCTCATGTACTGGACGTTTGTCTGTGCCCAATTCATCCCTTCCGTGAAACTCATTTTCTCGGGCGGCTTTGGCTGCTCCCTCAGATACGCGTCCAGATGTTCTGGACGCACGTCCTTCATGGTGTTCAAGATACGCTCCTGAAGTACGCTGATGGAGGTGTCGCCGGGGTTCAACGAAAGTGCTTTGGTTGCGTCTAATTGCGGAGAGTCAATAAATACTCTCACCAAGAGTCTTCGACGAACCTCGCAGAGCATCAACGAATTTTCCGAGATGTAAATGTGCCGTGGCACGTCTGAAATGGACTTTCGCGATGCTGGAAGGCGAGGTAAGTAGCTCTATGTCCAACGCTTTGGTCGTGAAATCCACAGCAATTTGGAACCTGGTTACGGCATGATATCAGCAGATGTCGAACGAAGGATGACACTAATTTGACTATACTCATTCAGTTTGAGGGCACAAGCAGCTACGTTGTTCATGGCGTCTGGGGTTGGGAAAGTGGAGATGGCGCTCATGTAGTGGAGCTGGGCAGCGTTGATGTTGCCACTTTTGAATTCACTATTGCCCTACCAAATCAACCGCAGCACTCAGCTTCTACGTCTTGAAAACTAGCCTGACCCGTACCTTCTCTTTCATTGCTGTAGCCGACATCAGCATCTCGAACTCTGAGAGCTTTCCGTCTTCGATTATCCAGCTCCTCTTCTCAAGGGAGATGAGCGCATGTCTGTTACCTGCGCACTGCCTCTCGTAGTACGCAGCGACCTTCTCGAAAAACGCCTGCCACTCGGATGAGACGCCGTCCGGATCTTGAACAACTCAGAGGTTTTAGGTGGATTTTCAGCCTCGTTCTTCATGAACTTGATGAGCTCATCCATAGCTGCTTTGTTGGGAACGCCACCCGATCCAGTCGAAGAACCTTGCGAGGCGGATCCAGATGCGTCGCTGGATTGTTGGCGGGCCTTTTTTTTTCTTGGGGGACATATCGTTAGGTGATAATAAGGCCTGTGTAGTCGTGAAGGAAAAACACAGATGAGCGTCAGAAGCAAGTGGCCTTGAGGTGGTGTCAAGTACATAATCCTGACTATTTCAGGAATCTGCCAGGGTCCTAATCGACTTCTATCCCGACCTCACGCTGTTCTCCTTATATATTCCCAAGAACGGGTCTATGAGCTGAAGGAGTCCATGCCCAGAGCTTGATGAAGCACTGAATAACTGACGGAGGTGTCGCGACTCCAGTTTTGCAGTTTGCATAACATCGGCGTGGTCGATACAGCGGCTCTCCCAATTCCTTGGAGAAATTTGAAGGCGAGAAAGTATCAGTAATAGTCAATATCAAGACCCAACGGAATAGCCAAATTCTGAAGGGAGAGTTGGTTTGGGCTCGGGCTTGGATGGAATAATTGAGACGAAGTAGACACTTGACAAGGGCAGGGGCGGCCTTATTCAACGTGTGTTTTGTGTAGGAACGGCCCCGAAGTAAACGAAGAGGCGCTGAGCATATGGCCTTTGGGCACGAATTTGACTACAAGGTTTGATCACATCCACATCCACGGGTCTCGAATTCAGGTTCGACAGCTTGCCGTACTGCGGGTTCGAGAGGTCCATGATAAGCCAGAGAATTTTGGAAATTTCTGAAATGAAACGAAAATTCAAATGGGCTTGGGTGGAAAGCATGAGAACCCGAGCTTTGTTGCGCATATAGACTGGCGTCATTGGCGATCGTGTATCAGAAATCAATGAGGAGAGTCAAAAATAAAGCAATATTCCGAGAGTGGCGGTTAGATACACACGGACAGTCCTGATTTCATCCCCTTTCTGCTTGTACGATGATAAGCTGAGCTGCAATAGGGAGGTATGGCCCTACATACCACGTAGAATGTCCGACAGGCGGCGCCGAATGGCGACATGTCAACAGCCTAATCGAAGTTGAGAAATGCAGAACACTAAGAGGCGTAAAAGGCGGACGCACGAGGTGAGGTGGGGCGTCGTGGTGTCAAAGCATGCCTTTAACCAGCCAGACGATGAGTCTTGTGGTCCAACGGACCTTCCGACGGCCACCTTGCCATTCACCCACACTCGATCGAATGCCGTCAATCTCTCGAGCGAGCTCCTGGCGTAACGACAACAGCTGCTGGTCCTGCGGCGCGGCAGGAAAGGGAGAGACGTCTTCGCTGTGTGCTTCGTCGGCAGAACGCGTTTGCCTCTCCGATGGAACGACCATAAGGAACGAGAGCTCCGTGTCGATATGCGCGGACCGCTCATTCAGATTTGTGGAGCCAAAGAGGGTTAGGACTGGCGGCGACGTCGTGTTCGGAGACAACCATATCCCTAGTAGTGTCACATACGGGTCAGGTTCCGTCCAGCGTATTGAGATGTTGCGTCAAACAGGAACCCACATACCTTTCGCATGATACGTCCACCCTGGCTTTTCCCACTCGCTCAACAGCACTCCTTTTCCTTCTCCGCCTCGCGATTCGCCATGCCATAGACGTTTTCGCCTTAGAGACAGCTTTCATGAACCGCTGCTCATACAGGGTGTAACCTTCCGGAATTCTGCCAGATATTCCCTTGGAGCCGTAAAATCCGTTTGCCTGGAAACGAACTTGAATTACTCGTGTCAGAACCAACGGTCAGGTGGGAACGCACCTTGGGTGCGGCTGCCACAATCCGACAGTCAACGTTGGCGGCGTCGAGTATCAGTTTCTGATACGGCGCGTACAGGCTGAAATATCCACTGGTCAGATCCAGCAGAGGACGTTTTGACGTGACGGCTCGCGTAAGGTGACGGAACAGCAGTCGAAACACAGACTCTTCCTCCCGGACATTGAATTGGCCAGCCTGAATAATGGGAAATAGAAGAACGTTCCGGTCCTGGGGGGTTATCCGAGTTACAGGGTGGAGTGTCGCCTTTTCACGGTATAATCTTTGAAGCGCAGAGAACTCGGTCTCGGCAACGGTGTTGAAATGATGGGGATGGGTGCTCGGATCAGGCCAGTGAAGGGTATAATCTTCGTGGGTGTAAGAGTGTCTAGTGTTGGAACTGGACGCCAAACGCTTCCTGTGGGCGGGTAATAGTTGATAAGAAAATTTGGCGGCAGTCTGCATATAGTCAAAGCAGTATTGCGCAAGAGTTTTGTGGTCGGCAAAGTGAATATAGCGATCCTGACGATTGGTGAAGTAGGATTTATTGAGATTCGCCCTATATCGACCAAAAAAGTGAATTAGACTTGAAAAAGCAGAAACAGCGGACACCACGAACCCACTGATCATGATACTGTCGTCTGAACCGTAAATTTTGGCATGCCAGGTGCCCCAACCCTCATTGAACCGTGGTGGTACAATCTTGGCAAGAATCCCACGTAGACTTGGGCTACGGAACATCGAGATGTGACCGACCGACGGAAACTCCTGCAGGAGAGGAAGAAGAATCCTCGCTGTCGAGTCCGGCCCGGGACGTGTAGAACGATTCAAGTCTAAGAGAAGGTTCAACTGCAACGAGGGCCTGTCACGAAGCCGAGACGCCAGAGATTCTATCTGAACCAGATTTGAATCGTATTGCAAATAAGTGAAGTGCCTTACTCACCAATTCCTTCTCCTCCGCCCCAATATACAATGAAGAGAGAAAAATGCGCTGCTCTGCTTGGTTGATCATGTCCTAGCGCATTTCGTTTCCAAGTAAATGTCGGGAGGAAAAGGAAACGTACCAACAACATCTTGTAGAACTCAGGTGGTTCCGTCAAAATGCGTATGGACTCTGGTGGAACCTGGAAAGTTGGCTGTTGTTCCACTAACGTTTTTGCGAAATCACGGATGGTCGGGTCGATAGTTGAGGTCGATATACATTTCGAAGGATGTTTGAATGCGTAAAGACTGTCTTTTCTCCATATCCTTGTCGTGGCTGAGAGCAATCGCCACCTGTGCATGAGAGTTCCGAGATTCGAGTGCCAAAGCTTGAAGTACAACGTCACGCGTCACGGACAAAGTGCTAACCACGTGATGTGGCCACGGATCAAGTGCGGACCGCTGCTTCCGAAAGGCAAATGAGGACGCCTCACTTCTTGAAGTTCATCTTCGCCGGCGGCCGGCCAGGGCTAAAGAGCTTGAAGTGCATTAATACAATGAAGGTAGTGTCACATTAAATAATATGGGCTCATTGTGGTGTGCATACCATTATTTCCAAAGATCAGTCACTCACGTGGATATCCGAAATTCCGACTTCATGTAGAAAAATTCGTCCAATTCGAGCTCCCCAGGTGGATATAGAAGTTCCCGAGCCATCTCCGAAGCTATAGTCAATCATAAATTAATGACCCTCGTATAAGCTTCCTCTGCATGAGAGGGATTTTCTCTCATTTACTTCCAAATTGAGATTCTCACCGCGGTTCAAGGGATTGCCCCCAACTCCAGGAATATAATACCGTGGACGCCCACACTCTTCCTAATCCTTGTGTCATCTTACTATTGCCTCAAGATATCACGTGCGAAGAATCTGCGTTGTCCCTAAGACTGCAAATAACGCCGAAATGAATCTCGAGATTAAACGTTACCCACATTCATTTCGATAATCGTGGACTAGTGTGGGGTACGATCCCTTTGTATTCTTGTCCACTTCCACCCACTACCGTCAGCTCTATCGAGGGGACACCTCGAGCGCCGCACATTCAATTCCTGTCACTCACCGCCGCCGAATAGCATGTCGAACGACCCCTGCAAAGAGTCAACGCCAGAAATGGATGACTACTATTTCCTGAACGCCTACGACCATTCCGAATCCTCTGAGGAAGAACTTCAGTCTGGGTGAGTTTCCGCCACCGTCTCAACGCCCAATTTACGCTTATCTCGCCATCTTCAGAGAGGAAGAGGAGACCGAATTATTTGACTTGTACGCCCAACGTGGGACGTCGGTATCGCCCTCGCCCTCACTTTCAACTGACTACGGCGACGAATCATCAGAGGCCCGTGTCACCGCCGCGGAGTACGAAACTGACGATAACGAGTCGGAAGATATCGCCACCCCGACAACAGCACATCCCAAGCGGACAGTTCACTTCAAGACCCCAGTCGAGGACGTAGTGCCGGAGGACGATGTGTTTCTTGAAGAGGACGGACACCGTCTCTGCGAAAGAGCGGCGGTACTACACCCCGAGGTGCGATTTACGGCAGTTGACCCCACACGCTTTCCGACCTGACCCAGATATGTCCTTATAGCACCCACCGCAAGCAGCTCACGGTCGAAATGCGGGAGAATGTGCGTAGTATCTGAGCTATGACCGCTAGGCTAGGAAGTGGGGTTCTCGAACAACGCCGCATGATTGTCATGGCTTCCGGCTCTGACAAAATATCAGCACATGTGACTGATGATAAAACTTGTATTGCGTATTCAGGTTGGACCGTAGTTTTATTGTAGTTCCAACCAGAGAGTGTGTTTTATTGAAAATATTTTTGGACACATATTTCACCGCTGTTGTGATCGGCCCATGGCGCTCGTGCTGCGCCACATTGGGTAGGCGCCCATTTGATCAGTTCCCGCGGCGCTCAGGATACAAGACATCCCACAGCTGTCACAGCCGTGCACGATGAATCGTATTCTCATGCTTTTTCTCTTACTGAAAGCGGCTTTCTGGATTTTAGTTCAGTCAAAAGTGCCAGATCTCAGGGATTCTTGATACGTCAGTCGTGGGCGCTGCACGGCCTTTTTATAACTAGCAATAACGAATGCCGCCGGCCCGCCCTTATCGCATATTTTTTTGTTTTGTTCCGATCCGCTCCTAGGTCCCTGAACTCTGATTTCGCGGGCAACAAAAATAAGGGGCTACGTAAGGAGGAGTGTTTCTGGGCTGTGAGGCTGTCAGCAAAAGTCAGGGAGGTGATGCATCGATGGCCAGAGGCTACCTGAAATTCCCTTCCTTGACTAGCAACCCCGTATGATTAGTTTTTCCTGCTCCCAATTCACCTTGGGGATGCGCACCGAATAGGTCACTCGGTCCGGCCAATGGGTATCTCATCTGCACCGGTTTAGGGATGATGAACACGAACGAATATCGAGGAAGGTGCTAGCAAATTACTATGTAGCTATACACAAAGACGGGATAGAAGAATGCCAAAACAAGTAAGGTAGAAAATGAACTACGCCTACACCAGCCAAAGAAATAAGATAAGATGATGACTATAGCGCTTGTGCGGTGATCGCAACAGCAGATGCGTGGTTAATACAATGTAATTAATGCATGCGAGAAAACATTTCCAAGAAAAACGAAAGCAAAACGATGAGCAAGAAGAGTAGAGAGGTATCTAATATCTGTTGAACCAATACTTGCACTTGCCACCACTCCATGCGACACCTATCGTGACCGCCAGCGACCCGAACAGTATCGCGAGGAAGAGAACTGGGCCTAGACATCCGGCGGCAACGTGAAAATGTATCTGTTCATGCAGCCCGCAGGCCAACGAGCCGATGATCGCAGCAAGGACGCTATATGCCATCTCCTTGAGCAGCACGACAAGGTAAGGTAGAACCGAATGGAAGTCCAAACTCTCGTCCGGCTCGTGGAGTGTGGCCTGTGGTTTGAGGAGAAGCGCAAAATAGAGGAGAATGAGCATAGTGCCTCCGAAGGCGCCAATCTTCACGGAAGTGGAGGGTGCAACGGAGTTGGCATGACCAAGCCATTGAATAAATGCGCTGCCGAGGAGCTGGAATAGGGAGTACTTGACGGGGGAGAGAGCGGCTTCGGCGAAGGCGTAGAGGTGTGGCTCGGGGATATTCGAGTAGATTTGCCACGAATACGAAAGGGCCGTCGACTGAAAGGGTGAAATAGTCAGTGGCACCGCCAGTATTACGCAACCGAACGCGTACGCGTTGTTGCAGAGCCTTTGTGGGGATGCATTCCGGAACAGTGTTGCCGGCGGGATCTTTGATCTCCAAACAGTCGGGGAATGTGCGGCACGCGTTCATGGCAGATAATAAGGAGGGGAATAGTGGAGTAGGTGCAGTGAAACGCGACGGAATGAGTGAGCGAGGCAAAAACCAGGAGACCCCACTTTATATCGACGCGCATTCCAGGTACCAAGACTTTGAGATCGTTTTGGAAACCCCACAAAAGTTTGGCACAAGCAGCAACGTGGATCTGAATTTGGAGGATCACTGACAGTTAGAGATCGTGGTGATCGGAATTTGCCTTCAGTGACAGGAAAATGGCCAGAAATTTACCCATGCAGTCGTTAAGTACAGAATCGGGTATGAAAGCGCTAGGTCACGTCCACCGGACCTGCCAGAAGAGAGGGGAAACAAAGGGGTAGGGCTCGGGTCGGAGATGACAAAAGCAGACGAGATAGTGCAGGACCCCATCATCGAGGCATTTTAGGTCCGTTGCCCGTGGGCCGCGACCTTGCAACACGGAGTTTGGGCTTCAAACGGACTGGTGTCGGACAAAATATCCAAGAGCAGTTTTCCCTGCCGCATGAGACGCTGGGGGTTTGGGGAGACGGCATTTGGAATGACAGAAATGGCCAAGAGCTCTCTGCGGTGGATGATAGGAGGATCCGCCTACGCCCACTTCCAGCGCCACCCACGAGAACGTGTCGCCAAACCCAACACTCCGTAGCAACATTCAAGCTTGAACGGTCCAGTATTGATCGGGGAAGACAGAAGAGGATAAAAAGTGTGTGCGAGAGGTTTCCGTGTCTTGAAAAAGAAAGACTTGTCAACAGGCCCATGAGACCCGCTGGCTGACTTCTTTGGCGACTCATCGAGTTCAAGTTGAAACAAGGTGGGCGTTGTGGGTATCCCTTCAGCCCACGTGGCAAGGACGGCAAACGCCGGGGAATTGTCCGGGACGTTTTGTGGTTTTCTCTGACACCATGTCAGGCTACGTTGGCAATTTCTATGAGCGCCTATTGACTCCCGAGGCTGGGAAGTGGAAGATACCGAGATCAATTCAAAACCAACTTCGCGATTCTCCCACCACTGACATCGGATGACGAGAGGCCAGGAGAGCTCAGGTTCCTAACATACAATCGGGAAATCATGTCCCTGGTAAATGTCATCATATCGATAAAGTTCCAGATAGAGGTCCTCGGAGAACCATCTTACCGACGGCAGCAAGCCAAAATATCGGGTTAGGGTCGTGGTGGCACTGGCACTGATTGTCCTGCTCTTCTCCCCACTCCTGCCTCACACGATGCTACGGCCCATCCACACTCCATGTCAGCTAAATCGCCATGGGCACCCGTTGTCCATCCCCTTTTGAATCCAGTCATCCTTCTGAGGCGTTTTCATCGGACTATCTAACCATAAGCCGAGCGCCCGTAACGTGTCCGACTTGGAAGCCCTTTCGTGACATTCGGGCTTCGTATCCTTGCCTGTTTTTGGATCACTGGTGGTTACTTCCAGAACCTCGATGACAGGCAACCAGACCGCACCTAGAACAACTTTAGACGAAAATACACCCTTCAAGAGCTTTCGAGAGGGCTATAACTCATCCTTTTATTCTTCCTTACGGAGGTCGCACCCTGAGCCCAACTATTCTCAAGCATCAGCCACCTCAAGGGAGCAACTTCTGGAATTGGTGAAATCGGTTGCTCGTTCTTTTGTTTGCTGAAATTAGCTCGAGGAAGTAAGAGAGCTTGCTCTTCTTCCGTAGCTTCGAGGAATGTGTTTCTGGCCTACAGGTAAGTCGGGGTAAGTTCGAAAGAAACGGAAACTGGAAGACGTCCTTCGAAATGACGACATACAGGGCTCTTACCTTTGGACTTCCTCACATCGGGCCCGGAGTGGCTGGGAATATTTCTTTCGCCATCATTCACGATGCTGACGCCCACGACCCAGAATCGATGAGGCCCGAATCGGTCGCTAAACCCAATCGAACTTGGTCGTTATACGTGAACTATCCCAGGGGCATGGTATCCCCTCCTGTTCTGCCGGAGGCAGTAAGTGCCATCCAGACATTCCAGAGCTCGAGCTCGGGGGCGAGCGGATCTCTTCGAGCAGATTCTTCTCCTTTTGGGGCTGTTGCTGTTCTGCAAGATATTCGCAAAGTCCATCAGGGTGCGTCCTGGAGGTCCACTAGCAGCTTGGTGCGTGTCCCAGGCTGTTCTGGCCTCGAGTTCTGCTCTCGTTTCGAAGTGAACCTCGTTTTTTCTGGGCGATTTCATAAGAACCAGCTACAGCCTCCAGAAGCATCAATCAAGCAAAAGGACGACGAGAAGCACCACCAAAAAATAGAACGATAGGAGCAAGTCGGGAATAGCTCTTGTGACAACACAGCCGGTGCCGTTGGACGCCATGCGAGGAGGCGATGGCCGCTCCGCGGACAAGCTGAGCACGCGAATGTCAAGTGTTGGTAGAGTAAGAGAATAAATTATTGATAATCATCTGAACGACTCTACCTGTTATATTTAAGGTTCTGTGGCGCATAGGACGACATCGTGAGAGCATACAGGCCGACCCGAAGGAACCTAGGAGGCTGGCACCCCTGCCTGCCGTCTCTTCTCTGCCAAAGCTTTCGCCTCGCTGAGAGGCTTCCTCCACTTGGGCTCTGGAGGATCCCAGATACCGAATTCTTTCTTCATATCTTCCACGTTTTCACCCCATCGTTCTTCCCAGTAGACCGTGATCAGGCTCCTGGCCGAGCCGCCGCATTTCAACGCCCACGGGACGTATTCAGAGAACAGCCTCGCGCGCTTCTCTGGCGTGAGACGAAGCGGCCCAAACACAGCGGCGATGGCAGTCATCGGCAGGCCCAGGTTCGCAAACTCGAAGTACTTGAGCGCCAGCTCGTACTCGACATTCACGGGCATGTTGCAGATGCAGTGGTAGAAATCGTGGCACTCGCGATAACGCTGCATCACGTACGCTAGCTCGGGATCGTCAATGTAATGAACCTGGGAAGACACACGTAAGGGAAAACGGAAATGAGGTCAACCAGATGGGACATACCGGCTCGCGCGTATCTGGCGTCACCCCACAACGTTCAAGCCAGGTTACGTATGCCTTTCCGAAAGAGCCCTCTGGGTACTGGGCTAATTTGTCCATCTCAACGGTGTTGGAGTTCACGCGCGGCCTGTCCTTGAGCACCCTTCGCCCTTCCACGCTCTCCAACATGCGATCCCTCAAACGCGGAAGACTCGGACCGGCTGTGGTCTCTCCGAGTGCTGCGATCATGTCTGTGAATCAAGCAGTGTAAATCCCGTTCAACCACGCAGACGGTATCTCTCACCTCCTCGACGCGGGTTGGTAAGTGATACCACGGCAGAACCCACGGCAAGAAACGCGTTTTCAAACCAGTTGAGTGGAATATGGCCCTCGTACGCTGGCCGCGTATTGATGAAACGAGAAGATGAGAGCTGGAGTTTCGTCCGTTGAATTCGCGTGGAAATGCGCGAGACAGATAGCAAATCGATAGCAGAAGGCTTTTCCAGCGACAATACGTGCCGATAAAGCATGGCGATGGCAATGCGGCGTCCTCAAGGATGAAAAAGTTTGGAGGTTTGGGGAAAGTAGGAACAAATTGTGACCGTGATTGCGCGTGTCGTTACGCATCACACTTACTTCCCTAATTCGGAATTACTCAGTTCTTACTTTCGGCCCGATGCTGATGTCTGTGGGAGAAACTAAATCGAAATAATAGAGGATGTTTGGGAGACCTCTATCCCCGCCGAGAAGGAAAGAAGCAAACCTAACAGTATTTTTCTCAGCGCGCGAAGAGCATGTCATGGGAAGCATATTTTTGATCTCGAGCTGTACACAGCGGGAAACAGGTGCTGTTCAATTCTTTGATTGAAAATATGCCCTGGGGTTGACCTGACCACAGAAACTACAAAGCACAGACCTCAAGAATGCCGCTACATTTTTGTTTCTCCAAGAAATATCACTACCCTGTTGCTATCCAGATTACCCTGTCAAAAAAACGAGACCATAAGGTGTTCTGCAAAGGTTAGATGCATAACTACATGAGAAATTATTTCATAGGATGGAAGTACCAGACTTAGTGCGGCATAATCACTCCCGGATCATGTAGTTAGACTGTTAGAGAGTTGACAAAACTCTCATATCTCCAAGGCCAATTAGCAAAAACTTCTTTGAATATATTACCGATATTATACCCCTTCCTTGAAAATTTCCTGTGGGGCATACAGTCGCTCGAGGGGCCCCACAATGCACTAAAGTATGTCCTCGACACGCCCCTTTTTCTTGAGACGCATGAGCGGAAATTTTTCACACGCTCATTTAAAACTCCGCTCAATATCTTCATGACAGAGGAACCGGCCCCAGCACTTCAGCTCCTCCCACAAACGCGCGATTTTTTCTAGATATCTCTTCCAAGGATCCCATCCCAGACACGTCTTTATGAGACTCAACTTCAAGGATTCAGGAACGCTTGCCAGTGCTTAGCGCTCCAGGGGATCAGGGTCCTGATATCGATTGTGCCACTATAACGCACTCTGGCCCGCGACCATGACTAGCTGGAAGTCAGCCAAATCCCCGAGCCATGCAACGAGTCTGCCTCGATACCACCGTTCTGTGAGGCGAAAAGTTCTTTGTGTTCTCAGGAGAAGCCGGCCCATGAACCACATGGTATGTGCAATCGGACTGTGGACATCATCGGTCGCTGCGGCCATTTCATTAACTGCGCCTTCAGAATTGCCTGAAATGGCATCTATTTGGCCCACAGTTGTCAACAGAGTGCTAGGAATGCCACAACGAAGAGCTCACTGTTCTTGTGTATAAAATGTCCTGGTGTCCCTCTCTTGGAGACCACAAACTGGCACATCTGTTCTATCCAACTACCGTCTTATCTTCTAATTCTTCGTCTCCTTTCATGGATTCTTCCTCTCCTGTATCTTGCCTATTCCCCGGCGACTCCATGTATCCCAGTCCACAGGCGCGCGTCAAGAAGCCGCATATCGCTAACGACAATAGACGGCACGCTGCCTACTATCCGTCGAAAGCGAGCCTGCTTGGGGCGAAAAGGAGACGTAGCGAGCCTGTACCTTCTCTAGCGCCTACTCCGGTGCCATTCTTCGATGAAGAAGAGAGCACCTGGGAGTTTTCTGCTCCGCTGCAGGCACCGTCTCTGAGCTCTAGCAGTTGCAGCAGTTGCGAGAGTTCTGGAAGCCGAAGCTCTGCTGCCCAACTGATTGCGCTCGAGTATCGCCTCCGTCACCTTGAGGCAGACGGCGCGTGGGCGCGCGATGACTTCTTCGACTTCGAATACGTGTCCGTCTACCCACCCAGCCCAAAAACTTCGGAGCACGACAACATCTCTCACACCAAGAAGCTTAGCCAGGTGAGCGCATCTCGATGTCCCGTACGACGCGTGTTTCATCCCGTTAATCTCCTTCTCTCTTTTAGCATGACGAGGCGGTAACCGTCATGAAATCCCACCACCCTGGTCCTGATAGCAGGGTCGTTTGCCAACGCCCTGGCTGTCGCGAGACCCTTGAGGACTTCAAGGATTTAATGTATCATCTTCATCTTCACGATACGATTGAACGGTACGTGGTTATGCTTCCTGACCTTGCAAGGACTTATCTCAATTTTCGTAATATCTAGATCTGTTACTTGCCCTCGCTGCAACGGCTACTTTGATACCCAACGTGAAATGAGCATGCATGACTGTCGCAGGCGTCCTCACTCTGCTCCCAGCAGTCCTGTTCGAGGTACGGGAGTTTATCTCACCCTGAGATGCATCGTCCTGAACTTTTTTCCTCTTTATAGATGGCTTCTTCCGCGTTCTCAACAAAATTGTCTCCCACATATGACACTTCTATGCCCACTTTCCCTTCTTATGATCCACGAATACCCTTATTCCCACTCTAATGATTTGCCGCTAAGCTTCCCTGCTCTCGCTACTCAAATGCGCCACTGTATCGTTACATGCTTTCCATGTGCTCTCTTCTCTTCCTGCTCACGACACAAAATATAGCATTAGCCCGCTCTCAACAAATTTACTGTATTATATTTGTAGTATATGTAGAGTAGAATTAGCGTTGTTCTTGGATAGACGCGATCCTATTGTTTATTGTCCTGCCTTGTCGTACGAGATTTGACAGTTACATACCACATCACTAATCACATCCATAATCAGACATAGTTATTATTGGAACCCGCTATCTCTCAACGAACGTGAACCGACGGACTTACAGAGGCGAAAAGACGCGTCTAAACCTCGAGGTGAGCAGGGTCTTTCCTAGCAAAGACGCGCCGATAACTTGACCACCAGCCAGCTATCGCTTTATTCTTGTCAGTCCAGGGTCTGAATGAACGAAGCCCGTGATCTCTTCTGAGGCTACCAACAGTCTAGGGTGCATACCGTATACCAAATGGATTCCATACACATGTAGGGTTACTTACGGTACCCATTCAAAAGGCGTAGACGTTCCAACGGCCTTGACTCGGAGACCTGTGGCGTGTCTCGGGTCGAAGTGCTCAGCCTCTTAGATCCTGAGATGGAAAACCAGACTCCGTCCATATCTAGGCGGGTAGAATATATGATTATACGTGCACAGGCTCGGAGGCAAGGACGTAAACGATAAACAATGGGACGGTAAACTCATCGGCATCGTGGATCTGCATCGCCATAGGCATATCATCCACCTCGAGGTCATTCTGAATCGGAGCAATCGTCGTATTGCAGCTCCTTGTTCATCGATTCCTCCCTGCACGTCCGCGAGCAAAAGTAATCGGTGTCGCTCTGCGGATACGCCAAGCACATTATACACGGGGAGACAAGTCCTGAAGTCACGGCTTCCCTGTGATGAAACAAAAAAAATCATTAAAATATGAATTGAGCAAACGGAAAAAGATTTTGAATAAAGAAATGCCGATTTCATTAATTGACGGAGGAAGGCGGGCGAGGAAAAAATGAAAGCCGACTCGGACTCGGGCACGGAAAGGAGAACGCAAAAGGAAGAAATATACGCACTCGCGATGCCTCATAGAGCAGTAATCGCTGACTTTCACGCCTTTCGCGTCAACGTGGACAGGCTTCCCACAGCCAGGGATAAGGCACTCAATATTAGTGGCAGCTTGCTGCGCGCTAGCATGGGCAGGTTGAGTGCTAGGGAGGGCATTGGAAGAGGCAGCTAAGGGAACTGCACCATTACTCGTTGTCTGTGGCTGGGGGTTCGCGAAGGGATTCTGCGCTTGGGCATTGAGGAAAGGGTTGTTGACAGGCGCGGGCTGGGAGGCCGCAGTTCCTCCAGCAAAAGGGTTCGTGGGGGGTGGGATAGCCGGGCCCGACGCGTTTGCAGGGTTCATCGCTCCTCCGGAGTTGGGGGCGAGCAGGGCTTGCACTTGTGGGATATGTTGCGCAACGAGTTCTAGCGGACAAAGGTAGATGAAATTCAGTTCCCATCGTATCAATCAACGCAAGGCTCGATACGATAGGATCGTGGATATCGGAAGTATCGTATCGTAGATGAAGTCCTGAAATGAAATTGACACTGACTCGCTAGCTGCACAGGGTCAATAGTGGATGCACCCTGCTGTTGTTGTTGGTTGTTGGCGTTGCCTTTCGAATAGGTCTTGCCTCCAGAGGCAGCGGCCTGGGGTTGGGCAGAAGCACCAGTGGCGTTCCGAGCCTTTCCACCGGGGTTGGCGAGAGCAGCACAATTCTTTCCACAATAGTCGAAGTTCTGGAATTTAGGCTTCTTATGACAGTACTAAAGTGAAATAGCAAAGACGCCGTCAACAAAAAATGTCTTCTTATCGTAAGCAAAATATAGAGCTCTAGATCTCACGCACATTACATAGAGTCGCAGCGAGACCGGCGCAAGTCTTAGAACAGTAGGCATGGTTCGAGAATTTCGGCTTCTGGTGGCAGTACTATCGGGAAGATGGGAAAAGCTCGTCAGCAGTGCCAATCTAAGAAACGAAGGAGAGCACAGGGTGCTCAGGGACTTGCACGTACATCGCAAAGTTGAGGAGACGGTGCTACTGGGACAGAGCTCGCCATCTTGAGACTTGATACGACGGACTCAGGCAGGGAGAGGCTATGGGTCAATCTGATGCGACTTTGTGAGCAATTCTTGTTTTAATAGTATGCCATGCACCCACCTCGAGGACGATGAATTGGTGACAGCATGCCAGATATGCAACAGCCTCGAGCTTCAAGCGGTTTGGGATCATCAGACAATCAGACAAACATCAAGACGTGAAGATGGAGCCAGGATCAAGTACACTTGTTGCAAGCAAGCCCGACGGAGTACAGCACACAGAAACAGAAAAGCCAATAGTGCATAAGAAACGAGGCCGATATCGATAGTGTCTGATCAATCATCCACTAACGTTGCCACGCAGTGTCGCCCTCAATCGCTCGAGGCATTTTCCGAGCTCGTTGCGGCCCTTTCGGTCAGCCCCGACACCCCAAAACGCATCCTTGTCAGAATCCTGAAGAGACGTTAGCGAAATGATAAATTTTAAATGTCGGAGACGTACCTCAATGAGCTCTGCATCTCCGGTTGCAAGCAATTCATCCAACAAATCGCGATGCTGTGTAAATTTATGGAATAGGGTCTCGTCCATCTAGCGCATTTCATTCATAAGCTTCTGCCGTGAGCAGACTGAACAAACAAACCTTTTGAATATTCACTTGCTTCCAGTCGGGTCTGATTTCTGGTTGAAAACGACGGGCCTCTGAAAAGGCAACACTTGGGCGTTCTGAACAGGTTCGAATATGCTCCGCCAAGTTAGGGCGATGATCTTGAAACTACGGCGCCGAGATTAGAATATTCGCAGGAAAGGGCAGAAAAGCGAACCTTGAAAGATTGGAAGAGATGTTCGCTCGTCGGATATCTCTTCCCTTTATATATTACGGGATGGGCGGAGAAATTCGTAAAGCCGTAGTGCGGGTCGTGTTTGTGGTAGAATAGAATACGTGGTCGGGACTGTGAAGGTGAAATCCGTCGGGGAGGAGAATCCGACGGCGTTGTAGAGGCTGGAGCGCTCTTGACGCCAAGCCGACGACTTAGAGGGTAGATGCTCATTCTGGGCGAACTGACCCTCGATTCGTCACTGCGAGTGCCGCTGTCTTCCGTTACGAAGATCTGAGTTTCCACAAATGAGCGCGAGCGTTGAATAGGCTGCTCACTCGAGCCATCGTTATCCGCTTCGGCCAAAGAGAATATAGCGTTCAGGCTGTGTGTGTCCCATTTGGACGGATCGACGTCGGAAGCCACATAGATGGTGCGACTCCTCTCCTCGATACGATATATAGGAGGTTGTTTTGAAGTCGGGGAGGCCAGAGCTGGTATTGCCTTCGCTCCGGATACAGGAGACGTGACAATGGTTATGGTCTTCTTTGACGCCATGGTTCAGAAAGTTATCGAGTATCGGCACGACGAGAAACCAGAGAAAATGGTCAAAAACGGGGGAAGAGATAGAGATGTTGTAGTCCGAACAGATGTCAAGCAGTGTTCTCAAGGCTGCGCAGCCCCACACTTGTGTTAAGGCCAGAGCTCCCTCCTCCCGGAGTCACCTCGCGAGAAAAACGTGGGCAGAAGCAGGCAGAAGTCGTATGATCAATCAAGTCGACACGAGTTCAGCGGGCACCTCGAGGTCGAGCTAGGGGATTTAAACCAGAATTCCAAAATTCCTCAAGGAGGCGTCTCGAAGGTGGATTTGAGGACTTCAACGTTGCTATCCTTTCCCCATGGCGTGGGGACGAACAAAGGTCGAAGCTTGAAGGCCAGAAGATTGTCACCTGTTCTGTGACGAATATATATCACGCTCCGTGACATTAGGCTATCCTTCGAACTTGAAGCTTGAACGTTTGAACCCTACTACAACTTCCAATTCCTTTGAATGCGATTTTCCGTATCCTCAGACCCATCGGCTCCTTGTGAAACTCGCATGAATGCTTTTTCAGCGTGCTCTACAGCCACGCTTGCCATGGATCTCTACGGACACCGTAGACGAGTTTTGATGCACGTTGAGAGCACGTTGGCCTGCATTGGTTGTGTACCGCCGCGACAGCATTCTTGATGTGTTATTGACCCCAGCAACACATTTCCGGCTCAGAGTCCGTGTATTTTAGCCTGCTACGGCCACTGTTACGCATCATCCAATTACCACAGCCAGATGGCGCAATTCATTGACGAATTCAGCTTCGACCACCCGGACAACGAAGGCTACGGAAAGTCGCGCAGATTGAGGTTGCTTTCATCCAGTGACCCCCGATATGCTACCCGTAAGTTTCACTTTCACGTTCATTGCAAGGTGCAATATTCACCTTTTTTAAAAAAAAAGTTGAAACGAAGTTCTATCGAGGATGGAAGCACCCGGAGAAAAAGAGGCCTAGGATCCACGCAATATTCAAGATCCTCTCTCCAGACGCCGCCTTGCGACCTTTCCACTGTTACAAGTGTGCCTCTTGCTCATTTCTTCTCTTCAGGGCCTGACTTCCAAATTCCACAAGGGCCCTTGTTACTTCATCTCCTGCTCTTCGCAATAGAACAAAAAATCCCGCCAACGAACAGTTATTATTTCATGGAACGAACCGAACGTGCCATTTAGGAGATGATGCCAGCATGATCCGTCTCTGTCCGCTGTCGAAGTGCTCGCTGTGTTCCATAATCCGGAATTCTTTTGACGTCGGGAGATGTGGTGTGTTATTTCCACTTCGTCGAATGAACAAGATGCTCAGTATCACTAGGCACCAACAAGAAGTTCCGTCGGTTCGGCACAGGCATTTACTCGACTGCTTGTTCCTCAAGTAAGTTCTCATCTTATCAACGCCCCACCTTCTCACTTTTTGTTTCTCACTAGAGGCCGATGGTTACTCATGCAACGGCGACGATTCCAAACAATTTCGTGCGATGTTAGTGAGCCGCGTAATCGTTGGTAATCCACACATACGACACCACAACGCCACCAACATGACGGAACCCCCATGCGGACACCATTCTGTAAGCATATCTTCTGACGTTGTACCTTCCCATTGAGTTAGTTCTACCTCCTGCCAGGTTGTTGGACAACCCGGCGTCCACCTCAAGTACGATGAGACTGTTGTATATGATAACGACGCAGTCAGGCCTGCGTATCTTATCGTATATGGCGATATGCCGGAAACAACGAAGTCGAAATTCCGAGCTCTGGTCACGGCTTTGTTCAAGGCGCCACTGGCGGCTTGAACAGCGGATAAGGTGTGGATCCGAGATGTATTTTATAATTTATACTTTTCGTCCCAATCCCGTCGGACACATTTTGTTTCGAACGATGATGTTGTATAGTAGTTGCCCTTTCTTCATCATTACCGTGCCTCTTTTCATCTGGTCATTTGATATACATGAAGACGTATACCGGTAGGATCGCATCTACAGTGGACACAAAGAGCGATTCCTCTTCTATGGACTACAAGCTGTCAACAACACCATCAAGAGGGAAAACGATGAACCAGCATACCTCGTCAACAGCCGTCTGGCCAGGCTCGACCGCTACATCGCATGCAATCATCACACGATAAGGCGAGGTTGTGCACGATGTTGCAAATCGATCAGCCAGAGCAGGATTCCGATACGAGTATATGCCGTCGCCAAATCTGTTTTAACACTGTAAGCTCAATGCACATTAATGAAACCGTATTGTTGTGAATTCACCTTCCATTGTTAAAGTTCGCTCCAAAGGCAAAGGACTTGAAGCAAGATTTGACGACGGAGCAAATACCGCACGACTTGAAATTGCAGAGGCTGGCGTCTTTAGTGCCCAGATCGCAGATGCATTGGGAGCTGTGGAAACTCCGGACTTCTTCGAAATTCGGGTGCGCGGTTCTGTAAAGAGCCATCCCGAATCAGTGTTATTCCGAGACTGGCCATAGTCGGCAACCCACCTGTATTGTTCGTGTCTGGCGCGAACTTCTCGAGAAAGGACGATTTCGTAAACCTTCTCGAAAGATGGCGATTCTCTCGGTGAGTCCCACTCGCTGAGGAACTGTGCTCTAACTAGTGATTCCATCTCATTTTTAGTCCCCCAAACTCCGGCAATCCCCACTTACGGTTCTTAAACGGATTTCCATCGCGACTCAACTCTCGCAGTCGTGGGCCGGCACCCATGACACGGTCACACGGGATGCACATCGTGCCTACAATACGAGGCTGCACCTCGCACAATTCACACCCATCCACCTGCCCTTGGCGTACTCCCTCTCTACAACCGCGGGGATAACACTAGCATGAGACACTGCCAGCTCATGACATGAATAGCGGAAAGGAGGACATACCTGGCGTGGGCCTCTGAGCAGAAGTTCGCATATGCTGGCTTGCCTGTGGCGCGACATCCCTGCAGCACACAGGCACTTGGACTGGGGCCCGATCCACTCCGTGCGCAGCTCCTGCTGCAGTATGGGTGCTTGTGGCCATTCTCAACAAATTTCGGCTTTTTGCCGCAGATCTGCCGGGCCTCGTCTCAGCCATCCTCGGAAATGCATGACAACGACATACCTCGCAAAGGTCGACTGTCTGGACCGGAGGAGTATTCGTGCGCTGACTATGCGCCCCCCAACGAACGACGTTCTTGACTATTGCGGCCATGTTCTGTTCGATGGAAGGTTACTGGAAGATGGGAAATGAGACACGGTCTGCCCTAGTATCAGGGATCATAAGTACGAAGATCAACTAGCCAGCCAGCCTGACAGCGATGCCTCGTGAATGTCACGCAGGACCCACGTTTTTTCAGGTGTGTAATCGTGCCTCCTAAGCGTGGTATCGATGGGGTTTCGAGTGTCTGTTTTAAACAGCTTAGCTGATCTCCTTCTCTTCCGTCAAGTTAAGCCGTTATTTCCTTCGTTTTGCTATTTTGCACCTGTCCAGGAGACGGTTTCTTTCGCAATCGCTATAGACGAAGATGACTTCTCATATTCCTCTGGCCTTGTCGATTCTGGGGAGCCTGGCCAATGCTTACCCACTAGTTTCATCGAAACCTGCTCCCGCTGCCGCACCTGCGCCTCCTCCCAACCCACCCCCTAGCGTTGCAACGTCGCAACAGCAACATAATGCTACGTCTTCCGGAGGATCTTTTCCCAACGGCGCTTCTGCACCCCAGCCCTCTTCGAATGCAAATGGCCCTACGAATGCAAATGGCCCTACGAATGCAAATGCCCCTGTGGGAGGGACCACGATCAATCCTGTTGCTCTTTGTGAAGTGAGTTCGCAACTGATTGATGATGAACGCGCTCATTTCTATGACCTCAGTTCTGTGGAATTCGGCCCAAGCACTTTGATGGAACGAAGACGCATCCATACTGCAGCAAGACCTGCGCGAACAAGAAGCTGAATGCAGTTCCAGGAGGGACAAACACCGCGGCAGGGTCAAGTTCTACGAACTGCAAGGTAGGTTCTCTCGTCGAGAATTACCAGAAATCCATGCATCTACATTCACGTAGTTCTGTCATAACCGGCCCAAGTACTCAGACGGAACTAAGACACACGACTACTGTAGTAAAGCTTGCGCGAAGAATGCCGCTGGACCGCATCGTAAGGGCACTGGAGGAACAACAACACCCAGCGGACTTTGCCAAGCACCAGGATGTCAAAGCCCGCCTCATATCGGACACGATTATTGCTCAATGCTGCATAAAACGTTAGTTCTTCTCTTTCATTGATTGTCGCTCCATTTCATGGTTCTCCCAGTCTAGGAGAGAATTTATGCCTCATGTGTCTCCAGACGCAGAAAATGGCGAATTTGCACTTCTGTAGCCAGACTTGCATCGACGAAGCGGAAAACAAGGGCCCAATGATTCTAGAAGTGCCTTCTGGACATGTAACCTTCAAGAGCGGTAAGTCCGAATTCTTCGATTAATTTCGTCCTCGTTGACTGGCGTGTATTGCAGTGGCTGAACAGTTTAAGGCGTCCTGGAGGCACGTTGGAAGCACATGCCCGCCTGTGAGACGCGTATACAAGATCATTTCTCCGCAAAGCTCTTTAGCTTCGTATGACGCCTACAAGTGCGGCACATATTTCTTCCTTAGAGCCGGTTTTAATGATCTTGCTCCTAGGGCTGTAGTAGAAGCGAAGGGGCAATTCGTCAACGCCGGTCGGTCTGAAGGCAACGAAAACCGTCGGTGGCATGGAACCCGCCGCGTGTGCAACCTCGGCGACAAGGGCCATACGCAGTTCTGCTCCTCTCCCACCTGCTCGCTCTGCTCCATTATTCGATCATCCTATGACATCTCTCTTTGGGGAAAGAAGACGGGCTGGGGCAGGTAGGTTTGCTATCAGTTATTTCATCCAGATTCTGAGGGATTTTCCTTAGATTCGGCAAAGGAATCTACACATCGTCGACGTCTTCCAAGTTAGTGACCTTCCTTCCGATTGTTCGATCCCCTCAATAGTGATCTTGTCATAGATCAAACGACTACTCGCATAATGACTGCAAGTCCCATTTGAAGGCTATCCTGCTCAACAAGGTCGTCGTGGGCAAAGGATGCAAAATGATTCAGGATAATACCAACCTGACCGCACCACCTGCCGGCTACGATTCCGTCAGTCTTGCTCATCATGCAGTCCCTAAGTCTTGATTGGTTGACCGATATTCCCCCCCCCTCTTCTAGGTGCTGGCAGAGAAGGGAGGAAGCCTCAACTACGACGAATTGGTCGTGTACTCTAACGATGCAATTCGGCCATCCTTCCTGGTTATGTACGAACCCTAGATTTATTCATCTTTTTTGCCGTGCATTCCTGCGTTGCCCAGCGAGATCCTAAAGGGTTTTGAGGGTGTATTATCGTACTTTATTTCTTTTACTCGCCCCGCCCGGGACATACATAGGCCGACAAAACGACGAGGGTGCTGTCCTTTACTCATGATAAGCAGCATTAAGTCCGCATTCCGTTATTTAATTGTCTCCGACGGCTTTGCTCTGGGAGGTCTTGACGCAGACAGAATCACGAACTGAGCTGACTGCCAGGCCAGCCACAACAACACCACCATGCCTGCCGTCAGCGTCAAGCTAGAAAGCGCACCATCAAAACGAGCCTCTCCTACCGAGAAGTGACTGAAAACTCGCCTTTCAAGCACAGCTATCCCTGCAACACACAACGAGCATAACACGTCCAGAACATAAAGCTCTTTAAAATAGAGAAAATAAGGGCCAGTACGCACCGAACAATGCCCTAATCTGCCCACAATACACGATGCCCTCGCATATCCCCTTCTCCAGGACGAGAGGCACGGAGGCGTTGATGATACCCGCACCAACGGCCCACAGGATGAGCGTAACAAGCACCCAGACCGCCTGGGCGCCAATCGAGGATATGGGGCGTTTCGACCACGTTGGGTGCAGGAAAAGAAGTGTATATACGCCTGCTGTTAGTGTGGTCCAAGAAGAGGCGAACCTGTAGAACGTTTCAGAGGGGTGGGTAGGTCTGCAGGCAGGAAAACGAGGCAAGAGGCATACAAGAGCTGACGGGCACCGGTGCGGGTCTTGATCTGAGGGTAATTGTCATTGAAGCGGTATTGGAGCACGAGCCAGCTCGAGAGTGCTACCTAGACAGAGTTACGGACAATCAGCTCTCTCAGAAAACCAAATGCGTCGACAGAAAAAAAGGCGAATACCTCGCACAAACTACTCAGGACAAGAAATAACATAAACGACTACGATACATGCCTGTCAGTACATGTATTGGAAAAAAATCTACGAAAGGACCTACTCGGAGCGTACTTCTGGAGTATCACACCGGAGACTTTGTTCAACGGCCTAGGGCGTTTCTGTGCTGCTCTGTAGGCCCATGAAAGAACGACCAGGTACATCAAGGCAATCATGGTCGTTAGACATGCTACGAGACCCGTTGTCGTCGTGGTCAGGTAGGATACGCGGTCCGCAGACAGTTGGTCAACTATCGACGTTCGTGTGGGTGTCGTCGCTGGTGAGGTGGTGGTAGACATGAGGACCGAAGAGGATGTTAGTCCGCTGCGTTTGACCAGCTACTAGTAAAGAAATGCCTATATATATAAGTTGTGTAGGAGCAAAAATAAAACGAACGGCCGCACCGACAGAAAGGACAGCTAGTATGAGCTGTATTGCGTCAAGTGACTGGAAAAGAGAAAGAGGTTATCGCGGAATGAGTCTCTTGGGTTGATGGCACATTGAATGCATCATCTCATGCAGGCGGTTGCATGGATTCAACGTGTCTTCGACTGCTCGACGAGTTGCGCAATTCGACAGCCTTGCAAGCTGCGCAGCCAACAGGCCCTCGGAAGGAGCAAAACGACTATGCTTTGATAGGTATGGTGTAGAGGCATACTTATCCCGAGATCAATCCTTCTGCGATTTGAAGAGGTCGAGTCTTGAAGTCAACCATCTAAGTTGGCCTTGTCAAGAGCATCAATAATTTTGTAACACGTGCATGACATAGAACAGGACGAGCGTGCATAAGTCGATAACGCAATGTGTAGCCATAAACCCCACAAGCAAACGTCTTCAATTCCTCCATCTGAACCGAATCTAAGGAGCAAAGAGGGTGTCGAGGAAGGCCTTGCCGGCAGCCGCGGGCTTCTTGGGCTTGGGAGCAGCCTTCTTCTTCAAACGCTCCTGCTTGACTGTGGACAGCATATGTCAGGACGACGCTCCGCGGGGATGAGTAGGTGAACATACGGAGCTCGTGCCTGCGGAGGGTCTTTGCGTAGGGATTCAAACGGAAGAGAACAGCCTTGTTGACAAGGGGGTTCTTCTTTTGCGTCCAGGGGCGCTTTTGTACCTTTTGGCCAGCGGGACGGACGACGGATTGGATCTCATCGCTGTTGATGAGACGAGTGACGTCGGGATTGGTGATCTTGGCGGAAGGAAGGCTGTATCACGGATAGTGAAAATCATTGACCAGATCGGGATAAAGGGAGAGACAACGTACATGTAATCCTTCTTGTAGACGGAGGCCTTCTCGAAGGTGCCGAACACCTCATCCAGGAGCCCGAAGGCACCCTGAGTCCAGATCACGAAACGCCCAAGGTGGCCACCAGGAGCGAGCTGGAGAAGGTTCAATCTTCTGACGTTGACAATCTCAACACCGGGCAAGTTGCGGAAAGCCTTTACAACGCCATTGTCCTCGTTGTAGACGACAAGGGGACCACGGCGTTGACGGTGCCTGCGGTTCCTCATCTTGCCTTTGCCAGCGCGGAGCTTGCGCGAGTTGGACACCCTTGACGACATCGGTGTAGGCACCAAGGGACTTCAGGAGGGCGACGGCCTGCTTGGTCTTCGTGAAAGCCTCAGCAGCGTCGTCGACGACGAGGGGAAGAAGTTGGGGGGCAATGTGTCCAAAAAACAGACCGCCGACACGGTCACCCCTCCCCGAATGGCATCTGATGCCGCCACCCCCGGACACGAATATCCTCCATCCGGGGTCAAAAGTGGTGCTGTAGGCGCTGGAACGGGCGGGCTTGCAGGTGCCGGTGGGAGAAGGGGATCAGAGGAGCACAAGAAAGCTGGGTTCGTGGATAAGCTGAAGGGCGAGATGAAGGTCATTTCGGGGAAGCTCGGGCATAACGAGGAGAAGGTTGAGGCCGGACGGAAGATGATGGGAAAGAATTGATCTTCTACGTCTTATCTTTTGCATGTTATCATTTATGTAGTTCGTAGTGTGTACGATATTTTCATGAAAGAGCATTATTGGCTCACAGAATGTTATGTCGAGTACAAATTTAGAAGTTTTTTCCCCTTTCGGCTTTTCATCTTCTCATCTTAAAGATGTCGGTCTTTCTTGTCGGTCTTTCTTTCATTGTTTCCGTCTTGAAGACTGCAGTTCATCAATTGAACTTAGGGTTATTTATCTGAACAACTCCGAATTTTCAGAGGACAAGATATAAATGCTGCGGGACAAAGGCCTACATGCCCCAAGGGCCTGCGAATATGTGTGTCCTGGACGGTGAGCGACTGGGAAGCGACATTTGGTGTTAAATATAGGGTAACACCTCCAGGGGCGCTCTCATGGGAGCCTCGCCACCCAATGTCCATATGGGGTGAAGAATGGGACGACGGTGCAGCGTCGCCGGTAGGGTAGTACCTTGTTCACGGAGGGGAGGTGACGGAATATCAGCTCTAATTTACCTCATTCGTTGGTCTACCTCTGGTGAAACGCGAACGAGCTAGCACCACCAGCATCATGAGCAACAGACGCTCGCAAAGCAACCACATGCAACCCTCTTGAGGCCGCGGAGCTCGCCAGCGGCGGAATTATCTCGCGCTCTCTCCGCTCTTTTTTTACTCTAAGCCTCTTCCACGATGGCGTTATCCCGAGCACCAGACACTCACGGCGTGCCGAGGAGACTTCCCAAAAATAAACGGGATACAGTTCATTGATTAACATTTCGGTCCCTCTTCTCCTCGGAGTATGCGTTACTTGCCCGGTCCATGATTCTCTACATCGTCGTCACTGGAAGGCTCCCGGCTAGCCGGATAAGTGCTGGCCTCATGCATAGCCTGCTGCGAGTGTTTCGGCGTTGGACTGTACGGGTTACTTCTGATTCGTTTCCAGAATATTCCTTCATGAGGGAACAGCAAGGAGAAAATGACGACAACTAGAAGCTTGTTCATTACGAGAAATTTAGCTACGGTGCCAATGTGAGTGTTCGTACAAGGGTTTTGTGTTTTCCACGTCGACAGGCCAAATGCTCAAGGATTCATGAGTCTGGGGCGTCTAATCGGGAATTGGTTGGTGCCTGAGTGCTTCGTCCAGAAATTTGAAGTCCTCGAGCTTATAAGCAAGTTATGCCGCATAGGCGCGCGGTCGCGTCTCGGGTTCCTCGGTTCCTATTGCACGACAAGTGTTCTGCGTTAGGAGACGGTCCATACATGGTTTCGTTGACCGCCGGGCCTTTCGGACTTTCGCTTTCACTCTTACTCATCCAAGTAGTAGTAGTAGTAGTAGTAGTAGGTATACCGGCATGGTCCAAACGCTGAACAC